>MU390357.1:0-38831 GCA_022578715.1 Nemania sp. FL0916 | reverse complement strand
CGCGCCCCCGCGCGCCGGCGCCGGGCCCCCCCCCGCCCCCCCCGCCCCCCCCCGCCGCGCCCCCCCCCCCCCCGTGAGGAATTTCGGCATGTAGTTGATAGATAGCGATTACAATTTGCGACGAGAGAAATTTAATCCGCCCTTAGCCTCACTCGGCGGTGGCCTGGATGCCCTTCCATATTAGTTGAGCATATGTTGCACTCATGGCTATTCATAGTCCTGCTATCTACTAATTATCTCAACATCTAACAAGATCCATTGAAAAGGAACAAATAGGCGTGACCTTGTGATCCTCATCATAGCATCAATTTCAACCTGACTCTCCAACCTGAGGAGATGAGAGATGCGACATGGGGTGTGACAGGGCGTGACCCTTAAGATTTCAAGTGTCCATCTTCCCCAAGGTCACCCTCCACCTTCTCTTGTAATCCAAATTCAGATTAACCCGCCCTTGATATGTCATACTGCTCAACAGCGAAGACTAATAAAGCAGATCGCATGCTATAACCACATTAATATAACACATAGTGGGATCAAATACGTAGCAAAGCAATGAACTGGTAATATATTCATGAAAAGTGACGTAGAATCCAGCCTGCTATCTCTACACTAGGTCTCCGAAGGAGACCGGGAGCAACTCATGGCTTTATAGACCAAAAGCAAAGACTAGAAGCAACTAAGCCCCCTTGCTAACCCACTCGCTCTGTCACAATATTTATAGCGGGGAAATTTCGCTATCAACCGTGATGATCTTCGCAACTGATATATCGTTACGGGACTGAAGAGTGGCCGTGAAGCCCAGTTGTTAAATTTGCCGGGAAACATTTCGTTCGTACAGACTCGGCACTGTGTATTCGAGTTCAAAAAGATCGGCGAGTCGAATTGGAAATCGGACTCTTTCCCGCCCATTAGATTATAAGGGAGCAAAAGTAGAATATGCCGGTACCCGTGTGGGGCCAATCAACTTTCGAAGCATTTCCAAAGCAGGCAACTGAAGCTACCAATGGACCAGATCAGGCCCCGCTAACCAGGAACCATAGCCAACAGTCATTGGATTCATAGGTATGCAATTACATCGACAAGAGTTAGAACACATAGGTACAACTCGGCATTAATAGAAGCCTTAGACTGAATCATTACTGCGGAAGTGTCTGGCCGATACTTGTATCATTTCCCTGTTATCGGTATAAAAAGCTAGCCGAAGATATTACTACCACAGCCCTTGTAGCTTCTGCTTGTCAACCTGCCTTATTCCTCTATTGTTGATAGACTTACCAGTAATTAGTGTATCACTTCAAGCGAGTCTGTTCATGTGTATTCCGGCGCCCATTATCTTGCATAATGCCTTTCTCATAGCTAAAGTGTTTGCCTTATATATATTTTGACACTAGTGACTATAGATAGTTGTGCTTGGTCTAATCCGTCAATTTATTCCTGTATATTCATTAATCCTGCTCAGTTGATCACTCATGCTACCTATGTGCACATCGCCTTCCCTCGTATGAAATATTCAAAAGCAATGAAATAACAACCTCAGCTTGTCCTCCACCGATATATCGGTCAACGACAGTGAGATATGATCGTTTAAGGCGTGAAAAGACTGCAACACCGAGAGGTTCGGTAGAGAAAATTTGTTTTATCAGAATGAGAGCCGGTGCTTGTCCCTTGGGAACTCGAGAGAGTGTACGGATAACAAGGGCTTCTGAACCGGGCGTGGTGGATACCATTTTTGCACCGTTTCCCTGTCCGTAACAGTGAGGGCCGAGCCAGGTCTCATGAGCTTTCCTTCTACATTCCAGTGGGGCAGGATCTCGTACATCATAACCGAGCGCTCGTCGAAGGGGGACGCCGTAATGGTGCCTTTATTCTTCAACTTCATGAAATTTCTCTTGATGAACTCGACAAGTGAATTTGTACTACTTGTCCATTGATTCTTTCGATCGTCGAAGATGGCTTTGTAATTAAGGTGAAGAGGGAAGTGAGGAGACGAATGTTCGTGCTCGAATCCAAGGGCATGTCCGAATTCGTGTAGTACTGCGCCAGTAATCTGCCACTCAGTAACATTGTTCTCGAAATGAAGGCTCATTGTTGGTTGTCCAGGCTCGACAAATGTTGTGCCCATAACTGACCAGCTCGTACTCTCTCGGAACGAAATTCGAATATCCGCTTGCCCCTTATTAGGATGATCTGATTGAAGGAATTCGAAGGAGAGGCTAGTTCCACGAGTCCATTCTTCCGCATTCGTCTTGATAAAGCGTTCGATGCGCTCGGAGGTGAAGCGTAATGTCGTAGGGACAGGATCGAGGAAAGAGACTGTCAGGGGCCTTGTGTCGCCCCAGAAATAGCGTGTATCTCCGCATAACTCTCGACGTAGAGGACTTGATGTATCAGGCGTGTCTTGCACAGGTGAGAGAGGACTTCGTATGTGGAAACATCTATCAGCGGTACAAATGCAAATGATGCCGTCAAAGGTTGCTGGATACATGGTAGTGAATCTAGGAGAGATGTGAATTGATTAGGATGACCTGAAATCTATCTCGACTACCTAACTAACAGGAGAAGAAGATGTAGTGAAAGGAAAAGTGGTGAGGTAAACAGAGAATGGCTCGAAAGCAATCTTAGAGCGAGCAGGAAATATATACCTACTTTCCTGACCTTTTGGGTCTCTCGCAGTAGGTAAGCAGAAAAACCCGGGGACGAAACACAGTGTCAATTTCTGTAAGATACTGTCCCAGTGAAAGTATCAGATTCGAGCTGCTCTACGGAGTAGTCGTGCCACCTAAGTCATGCTACAAGTGCCACCCCACGAAATTCTGTCTTCGAAAGCCAAAGAGACCAACGGAAAAGCAGCTCTGGTAAAGCAAAGGTTATGGTGTGGAAACTACAGAAACCCGATGAAGTCGCCGCGACGCCACACATCCAATCCGTTAGCCGTAGCAAGCGGCTTACGTAGCTAAAACATTTTCATTTTGACATAGGCTAACCTGGTTTATGGAAGTCTTCATTCATCATTTCCCCTTTTTTTAATTTATTACCCTGTGATTTACAGTCTCCAAAAAAATAAATAAAGACATTGGATAGCACTGAACTTGACTACTATGTGAATAGGTAAGCGGTAGTGTGTCATGTTTAGCACGAAGCAGGTGGTGTGCGGCAAGTTTGGTTCCCAAAATCCAAGTACAGAAGCCCTTCAATTTTCATTTCTTGCCGATTCCGCACGGTACGGGGCTTGCCGGTGAAGGCAGGCAAGACCAGAACTCTCCACTCCCATTGGGCTACATGCGTTGGCGACGCTCGGGTTGCCAGAGGCTCGAGGATGCGGGCGATTGTTGAAATCTACGCATAGCTCATAATGGTAACAAAACTTGATATCTGCATATATATAGTCTGCATAATTGCATATATCCAACAGAAAAATGCTTAATGCCCCGTCATTCTAGTGCTGGTGCTGTTCCCACCTGCACGGTCACTGTCAGGTGACCCCTGTAGGCAATCAAGGATCAGATTCCCTGTCAAACATGAAACTTGCTCGGTAACGATTTGCTAAGCATACCAGTTCATTGAAACCCGGCTACCTCATTGTTTATAGTATTGAAGTTAATGAACGGAGGATTCAAACGATACAAAATGTACATGATATCGAATATTCTCTTTTGTTCCCTTTCTCTCTATGAATATTTATAACAACTTACAATACTCATTTTACTGTGGCAAACGGGAACTGTTCAAAAGTACTTCGTACCTGCCTAGGTATGGAGTAACCCTCCTGCATGGGACTAAATGCCCAGAGGTGTGGGGCGTGTGGCTGTTCGTTTCACAATTCTTCTGGCAGAATCTCTGGTGGGCACTTTTCACTTTTCACTTTTCACCAATCAGCGTGTACGTGGGCGCAAAGCGAACACGACTCGGACCCGACCAACAATGCCTCGATCCAAGCCCAAATCACAATGCGCCCTAGGACACCTACCTTCGCAGCCTGGCGACTTTTCTTCAGCGGGTTGGGCGTTATCCATGCGCTGCTCGTAAGGTCGACACTAGCCTATGTTGACCTTCCCGATAGCGCCCTTCGTAAAGTGCCAGGTGGCGCGTCAGCCCTACACCCAGGCACTGGTTCACTGCTCCCGCCGATCTTGGTCCCACGAGTGCCGGGCACACCCGGATCTGTGGCCGTGCAGCACCATCTCGCCGGATTCTTCGCGCGGGAACTACCGCACTGGCACCTCGACTGGCATAACTCGACCTCTCGAACCCCTGCAACAGGAGCCACTGACATCCCCTTCGCGAACCTGGTCGTCACGCGCGATCCGCCCTGGGCGCATGGGAATGGCGACGTCGGCCGTCTTGCCCTCGTCGCGCACTATGATTCTCTATATAAACCAGAAGGGTTCATCGGTGCGACGGATAGCGCGGTCTCTTGCGCCATATTGATGCAGGTAGCGCGGGGTATCGACGATGCGCTGACCAAGAAGTGGGAGGCCATGGAGGAATCCGGCGATGCGGGGCTCGGGCTCGACGATGACGAGAAGGGCATCCAGATCATGTTCCTCGACGGCGAAGAAGCTTGGGTTACCTGGTCAGATACGGACTCGTTGTACGGTGCTAGGTAGGTACACGGGATATCGCGATGAAATTGGCGTGACATGGTGATGCGAGGGGCACGGCTTACATGCGCTGTAGGTCACTGGCCGAGAAGTGGGAAGCGGAAACGTATCCCGTGAAAGGGACGTACGAGACGCCTTTAGAAGCAATCAATCTCTTTGTTCTGCTAGATCTACTCGGCGCAGCAGATCCGCACGTGCCATCATACTTCCCGAACACGCACTGGGCCTACCAGAACATGGCCAAGATCGAGACTCGAATGCGAGAACTAGGTCTCCTTGCCACGAAGCCAAAACACCCGTTCCTTCCCGAGGGCGCAAAGACGGCTGACCGGTTCAGAAGCACCGGCTATATTGCTGATGACCACGTCCCCTTCATGATCCGCGGCGTGCCGATACTGCATCTCATCCCGACTCCATTCCCGCCAACATGGCACACGATGGACGACGATGCAGAGCACCTCGACCCCGAGGCCATTACGGATTGGGCCAAGATCATCACCGCCTTTGCGGCTGAGTGGTTGGAGTTGGATGAGTTCATGAGCCAGATGAGTCCTGAGCATGAGCGGAAGGAGGAAGAGATCAGGGATAGATCTGAGTTATGAAATATTCGTATACTGACTTTGTTGTACATATTTTGCCACATTGTACATATCAAACAAGCTACTTTGAACCTGGTTATGGTAGCCGCGAAACGATCGCCTAGCTGTGCATATGCGGGTAAGCACCAATTGCCGATGGCATCTCTTCGCAACTATGGCCTAGTGCTGCTATCATGTGTTATTGCTTGGCACATCAAATTTATGATCATCCCAGAACCTTACACAAGGATAACAGGAAAGAATCAACAAATAGCTGGGCGCAGAAGAGAAAGGCAGTGCCGCGACAGCAAGAAGTCAAACAGTAGAGAAAAAAACTATGGGCGGGAAGAAAAAGGGTTGCACTCCGGACTTGAACTGCTGATATCCGAGGGGTAAAAGGGTCAAAAAGACTTCCCAGGACCTACCTAGGTATGGGGCGAATCCTGCCCAGGACCAGAAAACCCGCCCGAACAGGCATGTGAGTCCTACTGCGCCGACGCCCACCATCACACCACCGAAGTGATGCTAATTCGAATCGTCTCTAGAAGCTCGCTCCCGGTGAAAGGATGCAGACCTATTGATACTTATATGCTTGGGTCCATAGTCTTATCCCTACTCCTATTGGCTCGGACTGTTTACCTATTTTCAAGGACAAACCCGAGGACCTGTCACCTCGCTGCACTTTAACGATCTATGTCATTGCCGTTAAGTTATATTCTGACTACAACATAGTACGGGCTAATACTCTCTACACAGTACACTACACAGTACAAGAACCAAACTACCTCTCGCATCAAACCTATTGTCTTGATCTCAATCCCTATAGCATTCAGCATGACTATTTTGTCTACGATGAGATTTAACATGACATAATGTCTGGAATAAAGAGCATAGAGTTGGCTAAGTATGTACATCCCGGTAAGACTGATAGTATTTCCCTCGATGGCTTTACGCTTTTATCATCTCGGAATACTCTATATAATAAGTCTCCTTACATCAAGACATACCACAAATCTTCAAGCACGAAGGCAGTTAGTAGTCTAACTGGCGACATGGGTGGAAGGTGCTTACAATATGTAGGTATGTAACAAGTTTAGTAGCCTTGTTCTAGGATACTCCGTACTTCGGTACATGTTTGTCTAGCCTGGCTGAAAAAGGAAAGAATATGAAATTAAACTCATTGTCATTGGCCACAAGATTAGTCTCACATTTCCAACTCGTCACCCAAAGCTGGGGCAGAAGAACTGGGGCATGTGCCAAGACCAGCTCAGGTACGGAGTACGGGGCTAATTACCTAGGTGGATATTAGCTTATGTGGGGACCTATGGGTTCGACTGGGTGGAAACAGGTGTTCAATTGTTTCGCAGCCTCCAAACCGCCCACACACCTTACCTCATCTCAATCCGGCCGTGTAGTCGACAACCACCGATTGATGAATTGAGTCTAACCCAGGCTGCCTACCGACCGCCTCGACTCGACTCGACACGACACAATACTCAACGGATTCAACCGCCCGATATGCGATTCCAATCTTTCATCACGCCGCTGGTGCTCCTGGCCGCCGGCGCCGCGCAGGCCGCGTCGTCCTGGGGCTTCGATGAGGCCACGGTCCAGGTGAACGCCAAGAAGGCCGCTGGCAGCAAAGAGAAGTACGTCGCTTTCATACACATGCATACTCTCGCTCTCGCTCTTGTGCCCGACAGACCGACAGACAATCTTGCTCTCCACAGAGTGTAGAGCTCTTCCACGACTTCATTATGAATGGATTCAATTGCTCCTCGAGGATGGTCCATGCGGATGCAGGTCTTGAGAAGAACACAAGGAGAATGCGCAAACAACGATGACTGGCTGACACAATTACTACTTTCACAGATTCTCCGAGGCCAAGCCCCTTTCCAGCCCTGTCACGATCAGTAATGCCGAGAGCGTCAAGGTCCTGCTGGTCGCTAAGGACGGCGGCAAGGCAAAGCGGCCGCACCAGGCCTTCGTCGTCTTGCGGGACGATGTCTCCGGCCTCGAGGCGCCTTTCCCCATGACGGTCAAGGAGAACGGCAAGGCGGTTGTCGAAATTGTACGTCTGCGCTCCCCGCCTCTCCTCGACTTCTATCCTCATTCATACCCGTCGACTTGAACTGTATTCTGTGGCTAATTCGTCTGCGTTGTGCCAGAAATACTCCGACCTCCCCGTCCAACTCGTGACCTCGTCGGCGCCCCTTAAGGCCTCCGTAGTGCTAGCCTCGTTCGGATCATCGCTGGGGCTTAACAAGCCCGTCTTCTCCGTCGCTCTGAAACCCGACCCTAACGCTGCGCCCGTCGTCTACGAGAAGCCCCTCCGCTACGGAAAGCGTGAGGCTATCCATCACACTTTCCGCGCCGACCCGAAGAACCCGCCGAAGGTTATCTCGGCATTTTTCGTCCTCGTTGTCTTGGCCACGGTGCCCGCTTTGTTCGTTGGCGTATGTACTGTCTACTTTGCTTCTCCTACCCTATGGATGAAACCATGCTATGCACAGGTTGCGGACTTAGTCATCTTCCATCGCGAGATCACTTGCTTACAACTGAATGGACCCCTCCTGTACCACCACGTCAAGACAGTCGAGTGAGCTAACACGAAAAATCACAGTGGCTCGCCCTAGGCGCCAACGCCTCGCACCTCTCGAACGCTCTGCGCGATGCCCCCGTCGCCCACGGCGTCTTCTTCGGCTCGCTGGTCGCCCTCGAGGGCGTCTTCTACCTCTACTACGTCAGCTGGTCCCTGTTCAAGGTCCTGCCCGTCATCGGCGTTGTCGGCGCTGCCACCTTCCTCAGCGGTGTCAAGGCCCTCGGCGAAGTTCAGAGCCGGAGACTCGCTGGTGAGAGGTGAGACCTGAGCTGATCCAATCCGTTCCCGCTGGTGCGCATAGAAAGGGGGCTGCGATGGATAGAGGGGAATAGGAAGATATAGCTCCGCAGTTGTGATACGATTACGTGGACTATGGGCTGGAAATGAGGCGTCAGAGAGATCGTGATTATAAAAAGGAGAAACGAATAGCCGACCTTGATGGCTGGTCGGCTACTTAATATGTGCTGATTTCTGCCCCCTGCTGCGCTGCATTGCCGACCTTGTTCCTTCCGCTCTCTCTAAGCCTAGCGCGACTCTTCATACCCAATACTACGTGGTATTGCGAAGTTATGGCACCAGTGTGGGATTATAAAAGAACGGACATGGTATAGAATGATATTGAACGGGATAAGGCGAGGTCGAACTGAGCCATATGTGCGAGATATAGACCAGACGAATGCTAGCGCACCTCGTGTATACAAAGACAGTATGAACAGAGAATGGGAAGGAAAATGAAAAATAAGAGCTTTGGTTTGGTTTGACCAAGATCCATACGAGAAGTCTTTTGCATTTCTCACATTCCAGCTCAACAACTCCCCACCCACACTGACGCATACAGAAATATATCATTACAATACCGCGAACGCGTCCAAATGCCAATACCCACCCCGGGAGCCTTGCTTTCGCTTCCACTGATTACACCCTTTGAGAGACTCCTATCATCTCGCTGGCATTTCGATTGTCCCTATTACGTCCGTCCGTCCGACTATCAGTTTCTGCTGCTTCTCGCCCCGCATCATGTGGGATATAATTAGAGCACATCACAACTAGGATATGAAGCATCTCACATACACCCAGGATATTGAGCACATCATCATGCACATCAAATCAAAGCACATTTAACACGTTAAGCAGCTTAGTTGAGTATCTCAAGACAACATATTCTTTCAGTAAGATTGGGTAGGCACGCATCTTAGATAGGTAGCTTTCCTTATCTATCGAGTCCCAATTCCGGCGTCATTCCCGGGTTAAGGTCCGATTCCGCGTCTGAGCTGCAATCTGGACCTAGGTATATATGTATACAGACAAACCGGCCTACATGTGCCGCTCCCTTGCCCCTCCCTCTTCTCGCATATGCTCGGTACTCGTTACATCGTAAAGAGAAAGAAAAATCAACAAGATGACAGATCCGCTGCTTCCTTGCTGAAGACGATCCTCACTCTATAGAATCTTGTTCGTCCTACTAGTCTCCTCGGGTGGGAGTTCGCAAAGCATGCGTCTATCTATTGGCCCATCTCTCTGTGTATTTGCTGTCTATTTGGCCTCTAAAATCATCTCATGAGAAGTGTTGGCTCACGTGAGACCGCCCCCGCAGGTCCATCGTAGAGTATATATCGCACATACACATCCGGGGGGCAGTGAGAGGCTCGGACGAAAAGGGTGTATGTTTGACGCCATATTGCGCCGCCTGGAGGAAAGACCAGGCCATGATAGTAAGCCGCATCCACAATATATATCTAAAAAAACAAACACTATCACTAGTGTTATCTTGCCTAGGGCTTTATGCTGTTTTCTTCCCATTCGCCGCGTTCTTCGCCTCTAAAGCCTTCCGCTTGTTCTCGACCTGCTTTTCGTACGGTATCGTGAGACAGTTGATGCCAAGGAAGTCGCATATGCTCGTGGTCACAAGGTACGCCCAGCGGAAGTAGGCGACAAGTGCGAAGACAAAATAGGCCCAGAGGCAGTAATGCTCGTGTTGGGCCGAGATGGCAGGCAGGCCGAAGCGCGGCAAGTTGCCGAGGACGGCGCCACCCACTAGCGGGATCAGCATCACCGTCCAGTACGGAAACGGCTGGCGGGTCAGATGTGCGAGGATCATCTTGGTGGTCATACGCCCGAACACAAAGGACATGGTTAGGCAGAAGAGCACCAGATGGTTCTCACGCATCAGCGTCGAGTAGGGCGAGTACAGCCAAGCACCGATGGATAGCGTGTAGACGGCCATGGGGATCCATTCGAGGAAGACAGGGAGCACAGGGAGGTTGTTCTGGCGCCGCGCTTTGACAACATTGAGCACGCAGAATGGCATGTGGCCGAAGACGAGCGAGACGACGATAATGAGGATCCAGATGTCGCGGACGGAATGGTCCCCGACGAGGTGATCGTAGCCGAAGAGGTTCTTCTCGCCGACAAGATCGACGATACGCTCGGTCCAGATGCCCGGCCCGTAGATGCCTGAGAGAGCCATGACGCTGCATGCGATCAAAATGCCCTCGGTAGGGCCGTTGAAGTAGCCAAGGTACAGGGTGTGGGTGTGATACGTCTCCCAAGTGGAGAAGAACATGGCGAGGCACGGACACAGCGCGGTGAAGACACCTGACTTCGAGGTTCCCAAGGCCATGGCAGCCGTCTCGAGCAGGCTAGCCAAGGTGCAGTTCAGCGAGTCGATGCCGTGGTCGAACAGCTCGCCCAGTCCGCTCGAGGTGCCAGTTCGTCTCGCTTGCTTGCCGTCGACGTTATCCATCGTCTGGTACATGAAGAGACCAAAGGCGAAGCTTAGGTATAGCCATGATGGGCCCTGAGGCAGGAAAACCTAGCGGTTAGCTGGGTGGCTAGGCCAAGGTATTTAAAAGTTGCTGAGGAAATTGGAAATTGTCTTACCGGGCCCACGAGATCTGGCATGACAAGAACGAGCAGACCGACGTTCGCCAGGATAAAGCAGAACCCCAACAGGGTTACCATGTTCGGTGCGAGCCATAGCGGCAGGAGTTCGACGAAGGCGTTCCACTACCACATAGTTGTTCAGCGCCTATTCTGTTCGCGAAGATGTCTATTTGCTGGGCGCGCAAGCGCAAGTGGGCGATTACGATTACGTACGTAAGGTCGGAGGATGTAGTTGGAGACAGGTGATCGGTCAACGGCCGAGTACTTGTACGACCGGAGATGGATGAGTGCCTCTTCGGACACGCACTCCGCTACGGCAGTCTCTGCGAGGGGAAAAATCACGGTCAGCTTAGTTGGGACTTGTGCTTGGTATGGCCGTAAACTATACAGTCGAGGCACAGGACTGGGCTTTCCTACTGCGACTCGGGGCCATGCTGGCAAGCTTGAGGAGAACAAGACTTGGTTCGGCGCTCAAGGTGGTCTCGAAGACCCGGAACAGTCTCAGTCACCTCGGTATGTGCTAAGCCGGGACAGGTCAAACCGAACCAAGTCGCCGATCGAGGGTAGAAGGACGTATAATAGCCGACGAACAAAAGACGAAATTCCTAGTCCTCTTGGGGCGTTGGCTTTGAATTCCAAGTTTATATGACTAGGAGTATAAAATGCATCGTGTAGTGGGGTCTGAGGCCATCAAATGCGATCTCAATACTATGGTCCTGAGAAACTTCGGGTGTAACTGTGAGGAGCAAGGGAGCGTGCACACGCGCTTTTCAGGCGAAGAAGTTCTAGTGTCGTCTCATGTGCGTAGTGCAGCAAATGGTGATGGCAATGGTGCCAATGAGAGCCCAGGGGCTGCAGTAGTGGGGTCTTGAAAATTACCCAGCTGGCCAGGGGCAGGTACCAACTAAGTCCATTACGCACTTAAAGAAGGAGGGGATCATGCAATGCGCTACTTCTAAGCTACAAAGTGTGAGTTGATATCATGGAGGCAAGCTCGAGTCACCGTAAATTGCATGCAGCAGCTATCTGTGGCGTGTTCTAGAGCCTATTGATGCTAGGTGCCGGTAGTACCTGAAGTGTCCAATCTTCACCGCTTAGCTTCGCAACTATCCTGCTCTTCATCTAGATGCGTTATTCAGTCCTAAAGTGTGAAGTCGGAGTTACGCGTCTTCGAGATGGCGATCGTGCCAAGCCAAGGAACAATAATATCTGTAAACCCCGATTGGCAAAGAAAGTACTCCGTAGCGTCGCAGATGGAAGACCCACCAGGTTAGGCCAGTACGACTTGACATGTGATGAGATGTGATGGATGAGATTACTTGTATTTGTATCAATTCTGCGACGCCACGGTTTGATCAAACAATACATAGAACCGAGGCCAAGAAACGCATATTGGAAGAGCCAATTTCTGTCCAAATTAGGATCATATTGTCATTATTAGTGTGAGAGATATCTCGGTTCCCTTCTAGATGCAATTGTTCCATGCACCTTATGCAAGACCATAGTCAAAAAGTGCCAGCCAACAGGTAGTGAGCAACTCAGTATATCTGGCCAAGATGCGCCATATTTATGTTCCAGAAAGGATTTTGTCGTGGTTTCCCAACGCCAATCGCTTAAACAAAATCATTGCGACGGAACCTCCGAAGCGCCAGCTCCAATTAAGGAGCAGGTGGCAGAGGCCCGAATACAAAGCCAACCAGGGTGTAATGCTTAGGAGGCATTACATTTCGGGTTGCATAGGTCTGCCCACCCATTTAGGGTTTACAGCATGAGTGAACCTAAACTCACGCCCGCAGCCAGGATCAGGCTACCAATAACACTGCCATACTGGAGAAGAGGAGAAGCCGCACTGGGCTTGGTGTCGGGTGAGGAATCCGGGTTCGAGTCTGAGTTCGAGTCGCCATTGTCGCCAAGGCCATTGTAGACCTGGTCCGCGCTGTTCGTCGGAGTCGCCCCCGTCTGCGTAGGCGTAGCCATGGATGAAGTCGTAGTCTCGTTCACGCGCGTCGGGTTCAGCGCGCCACAAGGGTGGTTTTGCCGGCAGTCGCTGGCACAGGCCGCGTCGCCGTTGCAGCCTGCTACGCACTGATTGCCCCATTCCTGGCAGACGAAGAAGGGAAGTGTGAGCGAATACTCCGATAAGTTCGGTGATAGGCCATTCTCGCAAACACAGCCGTATTGCAGGGTCATCTATCGCCGTCGTTAGTATCTCTTCTCGACTGGGCAGCGTTGATACGCGTTTATGGGATATGAACATACAGGATCACAGTCATTGACCTGGAAACCTCCCGGCGGGGTCTGCTCGCAGATGATGGGACATGTGCTCTTCTCCTGGTCGCACCAATTGTCTAGATGGTCTCGTTAGAATAAAGCTCATTACCTAGGTAGGTAGCCGAGATAGGACAAGAATAACCTACCCCTGGTGCTCAAGGTGACACTTGTGGGATCGATATGGTACTGGTCCTGGGCCTGAGTCGAAGAGACGAGAAAGGTGGCCGTAGCCAGAAGAGCGTATAAAGAGGGCATGTTGTCTCGGGTGTGTAGAGATGATATTAGCGAACGGTCGGGTTTCTTTGACTCAAACGAAGGCAGACAGTAAACCTAGTTGAGGGGATATTAGGTATCGAGAAGTATTAAAAGAAGTAAGATCGTATTGGTGAAACAGGAAGGTTAAAAACGAGTGCACAGGGTCTAAAGTTGGCAGAAAGACAGCAAACGAACGAAAGCAGATGGAAGTTTGTAAAAGAAGGGTTTGGGCATGTTTTGTAAGGGGCTCGGAAATATGCTATCAATTTGACATGGAGGATCAGCATGGGCAGGGGTTGGCACAGCTTCCCATGCCTACTCTGGACCTAGTGTCGCTAACGTGTGCCGACATGACAGTGTGCACACTGTATTTGGGCCTTAGTGGCTTCGCTAGTGCAACATCGGGTTCCAGAGCTGGCCGCCGCCAACGAACCGTCGACTTTTATTCTTTTTCGGTAGCCACGATCCCGGCTTAGTGAAGACCATAATCATGGGAACATTTTGAAAGGGTTTTCAACACCTTGTCCGCCATGTAGACCGAGCCTCTCACAGAAACATATACAGTGATAAAATTCCAGATGAATGAAAAGCACAATTGTATAACAGTTTACGTGTACTGCAGTAGTGTGGGAACTTGGGGACTCCACGGTGGCTTCCTTCCCCACAGCTCCAGGAGTAGGTATGTATCTAGTCTCAAGGGTTCCCCTACAAAATACCTACGACATGATGTCCCTAGATTCAGAATGAGCGGAATCGCCAGTGATTCAGGCTCGAAGAGCTCTCTTTCCGGTTTTTTTTTTTTTTTTCACATTCTCTATCGATCTCAGATTTCTTTCAACAATACGTGCAATATACTCACAGACAACGAAAATCTGTGTCTGGGCCAGATCCTCCTCTTGTCTAGATGCGTGGCAGACCTCGTGTTCTACGAGTGCATGACCACATGCCACATGGAGAAAACGTCCGCACTTGGCCAATTCTCGTATTCCCTTGCTTGCGAAACAACAGCTGCATGAAATGTCCCACGCAGCTGCATTGGCAATCGAGCTCCGTTACGCTAGGTTAGGCAGATACTTCTTTCCGTAGTGATTCAATAGGCGTCCGTTGGGTATTTCGCTACCGAAACTAACAATTCGCTAGCGTAGCGAATGCGCTAGAGCCGCCAAGCTTAGGTGCCCAGACGCCAACATGTTAACCTTCCGAAGAAAAAACATATGCAGCCTGTTGATCACAAATGCATCAATTGGGACGGCTTGCTCCGTAATAGAATCAAGAAGATACCGAGCAATCGATATCGACGAGCCGTCTCATATGATCAATCCCAAGACCGGGTAAAGGTGAAACACAATGGGAACAACCAGCTCACTTAAATTCTAGGAACACCGTACGGAGTAGTCGGTACGGAGAGAGGTGCTGATCAGAACGAACATCGTGCTTTGCACTGTAAATTCCTGCCATGTGTGATGCCTGATTCTGGTCAGCATCTCCGGCGCACGAATGGAATTTTAGTACTTGCAAGGTGATATATTTATCACAGAGTACAGCATAGTATTGATTATATCCTCCTTTTCCTTTCTCTTGAGCTCTCAGTTCAGGCGCTAATGCTGATCACCTCTAGTCGTGGTGCTGGTTTGTCCAGTGCTCTGGTTACCCCCAGTTTATACTGTATCTCCCCGCTGACCTTTTTAAGCACCGTGTTTGTTACTACGAAGTAAGGAAGTGCCTAGCAGAAGCTATGTAGTGATCATCTACATCCTTCACGGCATAATTAGCACTTGCCTAATTGGAAGGTAAATGCACGATTGCCTCAGCTGGCTTATGAGTACAATGCGCGATACGCCTCGCTTCCAGGCTTGAACATTATTCGAAGGTCTTCCGCGAGCGCTTCTGGTCTCTCCCACGCGGCAAAATGGCCCCCTTTCTCGTGCTCCTTTTCAAAAACGACAGATCCCAACCGGCGGTTCCACATGCGCGGGGTCGAGGCAATTTCCTTGGGGAAGTAAGAGAAGCCCTTTGTGCCCCAGAGCCGTCAGCAAATTCATCGTCAAGCGATAACAAATGATGTAAGACGGCGTCCACACTTACCAGCTTGGCCTTCGGTACCCCGCGCCCGGGCTCTGCCTGCCAGTCTCCCCGAAACATCTCGTAGTAGATGTTCGCATTGGCCCCAGGCCCTGCCCGGCTGAACCAGTACAAACTGATCCATTCACAGACCTCCTGGTCTGTCCAAGGGTAGTCGTCTGTCCACGCAACCAGCTTCTCGTAGATCCACGCCAGAAGTGCTACTGGACTGTCTGAGAGCATTGCCTCGACCGTCTTGGGCCTTGTCCTCATCATGTGGAGGTATCCAATGCCATCATCCCGGTAGTCTTGGGAAGCTTTCAGGCCGGATTGTTCCTGGGGCGTGTACCAATTCAGCATGTGCGTGGTGATAAACTGTACGAAGCCGAGCGGTGACTTCGTCAGCGGCGGCGGGAGAGCAATGATGAAGTTGAGATGCAAGGCCAGCATCGACTCAGGATAGAGGTTGCCGATTGATGTGGTTATGTACGCCCCCTGCGGTGTGACTTAGCTCCTAGTACACTAAAGCATTCAAGTCGGCCTCTTACCCAGTCCCCTCCTTGAGCAGCGTATCTGTCATATCCCAGCCTCAGCATCAACTTGTGGCAAGCGTCACTGTACTGCCGCAGACCGAAGCCTTTCTTAGGAATACGGCTCGAAAAGCCGAAGTTCGGAAGCGAAGGCACCACGAGATGGAAATCTGGCCCATCGCTACCAGGCTGGTTGGCTGTGAGCAATGGGAGAAGCTTGGTTGCTTCGAAGAAACCACCAGGCCCTGCAGAGTTGATCCCAATTGACGGTTAATTGACAATATTCAGATCATGATTTCAAGAATTGTGAGAATCAGGCCATGCTAGCTTGGAACACTTACACCCATGGACAAAGAGCAAAGGGATCGCATTGGGATTTGAGCTCTTCTGGTGCAGAAAATGCAGCTCAAACGGGTCGGCCCCGTCCAGAGACATGGTCGTCTCAAAATGCGGCAGCCGATTAAGCCGCTCTTCGAACGAATCCCATTTGAATTCTTCGTGCCAGTACTTGACTATCCGCCTGAGGCTTGCGGCCGGGACGCCAAGTGCCCAATCGTCTCCGTCTGTTTCGGTCGGGAATCTTGCGAGAGCTAACTTCTGGTGTAGCTCTTCGATAGCAGAAGAAGGGACTGCGATCTTGAACTCTCGGATCTCTGCCATGATGGCGACAGTGATGAGGGCGAAGTGTCTTGCTTGGACGACTTGAAGAAGAGGACGGAGAGGGAGGAAAGAGAATGACAAAATTCCGGAGCCTGCTATATCTTCCCTTCCTCCAAATTCTGCGTCGACGGGGACAACTGGATCTCAACCGAATAACTACTGTTGTGAATCTATTATGCAAGACGATGTTGGTAAATGTATGAACAATCCCTTTGAATTGTGTTTCGGCACCAGTACTTTAACAATCCTTCAGCAACCCTGAATGGGGAGTTTTAATTGGTTGGATACCCCCGCTTAGTGCTTACATAAAGTACTGGTGCCGAATCACAATTCAAAGGGATACAAAGACAAACACGACAGAAGCCTCGTAAAACGCTATGCACTGGCATTGCGACGCCATCTTAGGCATAGAATGCCCCACTAGCGCCCAGATGGGCGGATGCGGGGAGCTATCAGACAACACCCCGGCCTATTTCAGGTGTCCGTGCACCAACACGCGTTAGATGTTAACCCCGACCATGCCGTGAAGCCCCGAATATGAACGACGGAGCTAATCCTTAGGTTAGGTATAAGCATTCAATTCTTAGCACCTGAGCTAAGATGAGATAGACATATAATTAAGAGGTTAATTGGTTATCTTGCCATACCTTTGCTGTGCTCGGACTGCTAACGAAACCAGCTGATACAGATGGCATCAGTCTCCTTAACAGTATTCAGACCGGTGGTAGCCGCACCTTGTCAGGTTAGACATAGATAGGTGCACTTATTGTGATTGACAGGTACCTACCATGGCCAGGTCAAATAGTGAGTTGGGTTCGATTCCTAACAGCGCTATTGGTATTCGCTTTCGGCTCATTTCAGATAGCGATATCAAGGTTTTCACGGGGAGTAAGCTTTACATCAGCCTTGATGTCAAAAATATTAGCCATGTTAGCTTCGTCAAAACTTTATCATCGCGGTTATAAATGCCATTATTGCTGCGCTTCGTTCACTCTCATATAATTACAGAATCATTGAGCAATCGTCTTATACAAATTCAATAATTACTGGGTCGTGTGCATGAGCACCTCTCGCCCGCAACAAAACGGTGAGTGATACTTACTAAGCCTATCAACTACACCTATTAACTATTCACAGAATCGTTATGCAAGTTTGTGGCAGAGAAAAAAACGAAAAGTAGCACATTATAACATATCACTCTGGAGCCTTGGAAATCGTCTGCCACGACATCTTGAATTCAAACATCAAAATAGTCATGACCCCTACGGATACCAATGAGGCAGGGATACGGTGGTCCTTATGGAGTCGCCAAGTAATCAACAACCAGCTAAACCCCATCTGCTTGGGCATTGGAACTCGCGGCTACCGAATTCAATCGGAAATTTTACATGTTCCCGAACGATGGGGCATTTTCTCGCACGGCCCGCCTCGTCTTCAAGTTTACCAGGGCCAGGCTTTCATGGGTTGTTGCGCCATAGTAGCTTTCATAGCTATTTTGAACCTACTTGCTGATTTTGTTTTGTTTAAATTGGGAAGGATAGGAACGTTCCATGTTGTAATACTGATTGGAGTGGATTTGTGTGGGATTACGTCGTGGGCAGGTGTGATATATGAGGCGATGCGGCGCTCTCCCCAACGCAGACCTGGATATGTGTGGGATGATTGGAAGGAAGCACAAGATTAGTAGCATTAAAATGCTGGGCTGTTTTTTTTCCACAGCTCCTGCACTTCTGTATGACTTGATTAGAAAGACTGCAGAGCAAAATGAGACTAGAGCTTCCCAGACTCGTTGCCCCTTAGACCTATAGACCCATAGGCTGGTGCCGCTGGTCGGCTAGCCATCTACATTGAATGCCTCAAGAGATCGCACTTGTATGAATGATTCATTTTAGTTCTCTCCATTAGAATAATCATGAACTCGGAGACGAGGACAAAACGGCTACTTGAGCGCCATGTGCCACCGGCATTACATTCAGTCGGAGCAGTTCTGCTGCGTTCTTCCAGCGAATACCCTCTAATTCCTCTTCCGTCACCATGCCACTCTCCTCGAGCTCTTCTAACCATTTCAATCCATTCAAGCTTTTCGCGAATGGATAATCCACGCTGTACATGATCCTGTCGTGCTTCGTGTTTCGCAGAATGCAGGCCAGGGGATCTAAAGCCCAGTTCCCGCTTGTCGTTATCCAGAAGTTAGTGTCCCAAACTTCGCGAAACGATCGCTCTTTACCCCATCGTGAAGAAACCCTCTCTATTCTCTGGATCATGTATGGGATCATCTCGCCCATGTGGCCGATGATGATCTTCAGCTTGGGGAACCGGTCAAATACGTCCGCAGCGTATAAGCGCAGGATGTGCATGGCGACGTCACTGTGCCAGCCAAACCCGAACGCAAGGATGGCGGAATTGATCTTGGTCGATAGATGAGTAGAGTGATACGCAGTAGATAGTTGCTCTGACGGCCACGTCGGGTGGATATAGATCGGAACATCTAGCCTGATCGCTTCTTCCCAGAGCACGTCAAACTCTGGGCCATCGTAATACAACCCGTCTTCAGTATGACTATCGACCAGTGCACCGACGAATTTGATCCCTTTCTCTCCCGAACACATTCGCCGGAGCTCTCTTGCAGCCTCTTGAGGTTCGCGCATGGGCAGCTCGGCGAATCCTGCAAACCTCCCGGGTTGAGAGCGCACGGCGTTGGCAAGTTGATCATTACACTCCCGGCACTGGGCGGAAGACAAATCACCAGGCCCATGGGAGATAACCTGCATTGTTACTTGGCCGGCGTCTATGTCTGCTATTCGCTGGGGACCGAGTTCCGCGAGTTTATCCCATACACCTGGTAATATGGCTTTAAGACTCTCATTATGGGGGTTGCTCTGTGACTCTAGAGCGGCGCGAGAGATGAAATGTTCTTCGAGGGTGATTATCGGTCTTGAGGGATCTGGTGAGAGAGTTGGCGAAGACATTGTGGTGATGCGTTCGCTAGTAGGTCAAGGAAATTGACTCAGTAGGATTCTTGTAGAAGTGCGATTCCTCTCGGTTGCTCTCAATCTTCTCGCATGTTTCTGTTTATAAGCCTACCAAGACTAAGCATGTTTGCGACTTTATATACTTCATATTCGCTTATAGAGTGTAATTGTCGTAGAATGCTCAACGGATATACTCTATCTCCGATTAGCTCCTGATGATCATCACGATAGCAGGGGCTAAAAGGAGCCAAGCTAGACCTGTTATGTGCTCCGAACGGTGTTAACCTGTCTCGTTCCGGGATGGTGTTCCAATCTTTAACCTGTGACTCACCGAATAACTGCTGAGTTTTATATCCGCTGTGAGTTGGTTGTGGTATACTTGCTGCCTTCGGCACACCTATTAGACGCGGAAGGTTGTACGAGATCATAGTATCATATGCTCATCTGGGTTGAAGTCATGAAATTGCTCATTTAGGATATGGAAATGTCCGTGAACATGAGTTGCAAGGAAACCTTGATCGACTTAGGAAACCTGAACCTTTTTAGCATCCTTGAAATAAATCATACTTTTGGGTAAGGGTCCGACTCCTATTCTTTTGTAGTCCCCGCGGGTCCCCCTTCGGCCAATTATAAGCACGTAGTAAGTCTGCTCAACATTGTCCTTCATATCCAACTTGCTTCTCCCGACTGTGACGCATTTGATAATATGATCCTTCGGTCTCCGGCCTCCGTCATATATGATGTGGATATCTGCAGTGGGAAAGAAGTCTCTGGCAATGACTGTAAGACGAGTCTCTCCGCCCGTCTCAGCTGTGTGCCACATTGTGTTGCCAGTGAGATTTAAGTATGAGGAAGAACCACCCAGACTCGGAGGATCCCAAGGCGAGCGGACTTCATCTTCTTCCCAGTCCACCTTACGGAAGGGCAGCTCCATGAAGTCAATAGCTCCTTCGTATGCCATCCAAGACCACGACGGTACTTGGTATGGTTGTGACGCAGGAAATGGGATTGGCCTCATAGTTTCTGACGTTAAAGTGGTGTCACGCTGCCAAAGGAGGCCTCGATGAAAGTACCGAGTAAACACACCGTAACCACCCTGGGAATTGAATGCGCGAATAAGCCGTTGCTCTATTCCGGCGATAGCCAACGGTCGGTCACATATGTTAGTGAATTGCAGTCGTGAATACTGCTTATACAGAAGCTCATAGAGACGGATCTGACCACCCTTTGGTGACTCAGTGGCTACTTTAGGAAAGTTAGCATCGCCGAGGAATTCGGCTTGGTTACTAAGAGGTAGCGCTGTTAGCGACGGTACATATATCAAAGTGTACTCTTACAGAAGCAATGGGTATTCGGTTACTCACTTTTTCATCCTTGTCCAAGTCTCGCAGCAAACGCCCTCCCCACACTCCCAGTAGGTCTGACTCTCCGCAAAGTAGATTGTTCGTCGTGCTAGTGCTCTTTCTTGCAATACCCAGCCCCTTCTGTTCAATGATCCCTCAAGAACGTCTCCCTGGAAATCGTCAAATAATTCACAGATATACAAAGGAGCCTCCCCTGCCCTTTCAAACTTGACTATTTTTCTATCGGGTCTGTCTTTGAGAAACCCATCGGACATTCCGCTCGCGCATGTTGCGGCAATCACACAATATGCGGAAGAAAATATTGCCTCCATATACTTTGCTTCTCTGTCGAAATCGCCACCTTCGCCTTGCACAATACAAAGTGAATCGACCCAAAGATACTGTATGCTGAGCTCTCGTGCTACCCGGATGGCGTCTTGAATAGTGTTTGGTAAAATGTCAATGCGAATCATGTTTTTGTGGCTGCTGAGATTCAGCTGTGTAGTGCAGTAATGGTCATGACTGTCCTTATTGCCCCAAGGATGTGATAGTGCAATGTATTTCGTAGACGGAGTTTGATTCAAATGATTCTCATGGGTGTCAACGAGATGCACATTTGGGGAATCATTCTCGCCAACATCGATTAGTCTAGTTGGCGTTTCAACTGGTTGGGGCCTGGTCTCGTCAGGTAGGCAGCGTTTATGGTGCTTGTCACAATCGTCTAGCCACTGACGAAGTAAACTGAAATGTGCTTTACTTGCAGTCGCCGCAAGTTTGGGAAGTCCGACGCGAATATATCCTGCCCGCGGATCCGACCGGGCTTTAGCGACTGTCAATATTATTAATACCCGGAACTCGATTATGTATAATTCGTGTATACTTACAATCTATACCATATATGGATAGGACTGGTTCTCCTAGTCCGTCTAATGACAGTCCACCATTAACTCTCCAGAGCTGTATGCTGTGTGTGGCAATAGACGGATTGGATATGTTGCAAATATGTAGGAACAAGGTGCATAGAGCGCATACTTCCGTTTTTTTGTCGAGAGAAGAGAAATTTACCCGGACAATATTGCTAGAAATAGAATCGGACCCTTTCAAATTTAGTGCGCAACAGTCTGTGCATAAAGACGCTGAATTATCTGGGGAAATGCGAAATGCAGCTTCGTTCATGAGCCGCGTAGAAACGGTATCATCAGTTATGAGCTCCCAAGTCGTGTTTAACTAAAATCGGTTAGATGAGATAATGTCGTGTTGTAGCGAGTTGATTGAATGTTGTTGCGTTTCTCCCAAATTGGCTTAGAGGATGGTGCTTACTGGCCGCTGAGCAGAGAAATATAACATTTAGTTCATGCCATATCGATTGCAAGTAATAGAGGCATTACTTACGTGCTATAAACATGCGTCAGCGAGAGGGTGTCGAATTTCTTAGCAGAAAGCTTACTGTCTGTGTTAGGGCAGCCGAAGACCATGATTAACCACAAAGTACATTCATGCTTCGAAAGAGCTGGTTTCTAGGGGACTTACATACTATTGCTTGAGTCAACTATTTTCTCCCATACTACTCTTATGTATGATTACTCACAGTCTTCAGAAGTGACCAGGCTAGCAGATTAGCATAGACCTATCAAAACCTCGATCATAGTATACGACGTACATTCTTGAAATTAGAATGTTAGCGCTTCGATACATTATATCAACAAAGTGACTATTGAAAGATGTGCGAAAGAAGTAGTGACAAGAAAAGAATTAGAATTCGGCTTACCATTGAAACTTGTGGTGACCTACGTGCTTGCGGGTTTCCAACTTGTAGGTGACTTTGGTGATGTGGTGCCTCCTGTTGGGGTGCGTTCATGTTTGGAAATGAGGGAACTTCGATTTTGCTCCTACTGGCGCCCGTAAATAAGTAATTTTTGTTTGTTTTGGCGGTATCAGCAATCTTTTCCATGCGTTCAAGCATTTCTGAAGCAGGGGCGCGACGGGAAACATCCACCACGAGAAGTCGGTCCCGCACTAGCAACAGGAGGTCCCGTAGTGCTGTACGCTGTTTGCATTCTGGGTCATTATCAAGCATATGATTTATCCAATACGTCGCGATGCTGTTGACAGTAGCAATGGAGTCGTTGTTATCATTCCCCGGTTGAGTCATAAAATAAAGCGTGTGTCGTGGATAAGAGTGATTCGGCGGTTTCAGATCGTAAAATTCTTGTAACCCGGAATAGCCGTGGAGAAGCCATATTACGAATTCCAGCATGATGCAACCCATTGACCATACATCATACCGGCGGGTTCTTGGTCCTGTGGTATTGGTCTCGGCTTCAGGTGCCTCATAGTGCCATGTTGTGAATTTGGTGGACGTAGGGTCGGGGCGGAATATCGTATCGAACTCGTGTTGTTTGGCGAGTCCAAGATCCGCGATCTTTAGAACCCCAAGCCAAGATGAATTCTTGAACACTAAAAGGTTTTCGGGCTTCAGATCTCCATGGCGCCAGTGCGTAGCATCACTAATGTCACCATATCCGTTCTGACTGGGAAGATTGATCGCTGGCATATTCGTGGTGGCCGATGGTATGTCTATACCATTTCTGAGAGGATCTGTTTTGGTATGCCTCTTTGTCTCATGAAGTGTGGATAGAGCCTTAATGATGCCGCGCAGCTGCGTCAGGGCTTCGATAATCCGTTTGCCATTGAGCTGAAGATGTGCATCTCTATTGTGTATCCAAAAATCACGAAGAGTGCCGCCATTTGCCCATTCAAGCAGAATGTAATGGTCTTGGATGTCCATGGTCAGCAATGATTTAACTAATTTAAGGATTATAAGGTATACTGACTCCCATCCAACTTGAAGGCGGACATCGGGCGAATTAAATGGTCATGATTCAGCCCTTCAAGTTTTCCCAAAGTAGTCACTTCAAGGTTGAATGTAGCGTTCACATCGTAGCCTTCTGTCACTTCGTCTGGGTGCTTCCTGAATTCTTTCAGGGCGGCATGCACATGCTTTACTTGAATTGGGGGTTTTGAGCACGAACAAATTTGTGCTTGGTCGGAATTCTTTTGGCATTCTGCGTGAAGTAATACTTCAGACACAGTGCTGAAATGTCCACTTCGTGGCTTGTCGTCACGCCATATGAATGGCATGATAGTTCCATTTGGGAGCTCTGTATTGAATTGATGGAGGTTTCCTATTTCGAGGATAGGCACGAAGAAACTGTGCTGGTTTTCCAAAAATTTTTCGAAGTTTGTACTCCCCCATAAATCGGTGTGAAATACATTTAAGGCCGGCGGATGCTTGCAACATCCACTATTTGCCTTGGCTGGATCAGTGGAATTGCAGAAAAACTTTCCCTCTGGATCCGAGCAGCTGCCGTCCTTCGTGATGTCTTGAATGGGGAGGTAGTTGTCTGTAAACTGACAGAGTTGGAAACTCCTTGCAAGCTCCTCTAGGTCATCGCCACGCAAGTCAAGGGTTCTAATGGAAAGCGAAAACACTTGGCTTGCTCTTGTTTGAATAAAGTCAATGAGGTCCTTAGGCGCTTCGGGCAGCAACTGTTCCAAGTTTAATCTGGCAACCACACGGATAATTTCACGTTGTGGTAAGAATTTTCCACCTAGAGGGCTTTGAATCAGACTCTCACAGAGGCGTCCTTTGGTGCGTCGAGCATGGATTCTAATGTCGCCGGGGCTAGGTTTTGCTGGCTGATTTGGACCCATGATAACTCCGATTGGATAATTCATGGTGTTGAATATGATACGGATTGTAATCATAAGGGGAAAGGCTCCTAAACACATAATAGCATAATAATACCTAGGAGTGAGTGGGAAGCGTATGGCTGAATAGAGGACGAGAGGGACAAGGGCAAGTGCACAAAGATATCTTATTGGGGCACCCATAGTAATGAAGTGACTTGAAGTGCGGGTGACATGAGTTATCCTAAACAGGTGCCTCGACAGGAAATGCAGGTCGCCTTGTAGTTTGGGAAATAGGCCTTGACCTGTGCTTTGTATTACACGCAGGAGGCTGCTGCAATGATATTTATAGGCCGCGCACCTCGTTGATAAATGGATGTGATTATATGTCAGAAAATGCCGAACCTGGAATCCTGATACATGTTCAAATTTGACGCTATCTAGGCATCCACAGCCTACCTGTCCATCGTTTCTTCGACTTTGGGTAGATGTATGCATGAAATAGGTTGCCCCGCCTCATTGTTCGATCCTCGAAGGAGTACAGTTGGCGGTGATGTCACTGTGTTTGGTCTGTAATGTATGTAGGGGTTCGAGGACAGAGGCGGTGCATGCAAGGCAAGGCGGGAAGTCGCGTAAACCTTCCTGCATGCCATTAAAATGCGAACGGTCCTAATTTGGTAAGCAAATGGGGACTAGGGGAAGATAGAAGTGCATCAACATTGAGGTAAATCATTGATTTTACTATATTTTACGGATATTGATTCGCAAGGGTGGGTTGCATTCTGCTAGAAGTTCAAGTATTGCAGGCTGAGCACTTTAATACAACCAACCCATTGACGACTGATTAGATGGGATGCAATGGCTACATATGCGGTCAGATTACATTCTCACGACCCCGGAGCTGAAGTTGACCGGCTTACGGAGTGGGTAATACACCCCACGTCCCTTCTCCCTGGCTCCGGCCCCCACCCACTCACCCACGCTCCATTCATTCAGCTCGGTGACAGTTGGTGCACACTCAAGTCTCCAAACATGATACCTCTGTTGACCGCAGCCAAGCATTGCGACAGGCAGCTGCTGCATAGCATAGATAGTGCGGAGATGCCGACGCGGTCCCTCGTCGCAGTGGCTGTGAGTGCGTCAATGTAATTATACCTTATTCTGCCGGAACGGCGCCACCGAGTCACTAGCGAGACTGATCTCCCAAACGTGGTCCGCGCACATCCTTCCGGCTGCCGTTATCACGATCTAATAATTATGAGGGATACAGCTATAGATATGACAGGGAATCACCGGCATGGGTGCTTTTAGGAATATGTAATATCCGTTGCCCATAAGGTGCAATCTTGTCTAGGTTCTCGTCTATATGCCGGACTTCACGACCCCGCCACCCCAGAAGCATATGGATCAATCATTCTGGTCTTACGTTGGCTTTAGCGGCCGGTCAGATGAGCAGATGTTGTACCGCCGGCTTAACTCGAGGGTAATTAAGCCTCACGAGAGTACACAACTCATCTCTATGCCCTCTTTCCTACCTATCAGCGCTATAGATGAGATAGGCCCTGAAGATATTACCAAACCTAAATCTCCGTTTTTCTCGTCTTTATTTTGCTCAGCTCCAGATTCCAGTCAAGTTGTGGAAAAGGCGAAGAAACTGTTCGCCGTTCTAACACTGTGCGATAAAGAAGATACAATATGGGATCTTTTCAATGACGGGCTCACAGATGGTGACCTCCCACTTGAACAAACCCAAGCAGATGGGCGGGATGGTTCGTCGAGTACACTAGTCTCTTGTCAAGACCGATGCAAGAGTTTCCAATCATTTTCCAGATTCAAGGACATCGAAATCAACAATTTCCTTAAGAGGCAGTGGTTGGTTCTCGCTCCGGTGTTGACTACCCAAGGCGGGCATAACCACATTGCGAAAGATGTACCTCTACCAATATATGACATCAGCATTAAGTCTCCTGGTGTAGAAAGATCGGTATACAAAGGCACGCTTCATGCAGCACACATAGTAAGTGCCACGTCTCAAGCCATTTCCCGGGGACTCACAAATTACGGTAACTAATTTACACGATTAGTTGCCCAAGGCCAGGGCCGACGTTCACGTCGCTGTCAAAATTTACACTACAGAGAAAGATTTCAACAGGGAAAAGGAGAATCTGGAAGTAACCCAAGACCTCAATCATTCACATTTGATACAACATATCGCTACTGTCCAACGAGGGGGCATATTTTATGTTATTTTTCCTTGGGCACAAGGGGGGAGCCTCTCTGATTTCTGGAAGCGGGACCCAGGCGGGCTCCAGATCAGAAAGCCAACTATTGTGCTGTGGTGTTTTCAACAGATGCTCGGACTTGTGGATGCTATTCGCGGTCTACACGGAAGGAATGTCCGGCATGGAGACTTGAAGCCTGAGAATGTATTGCATTTCAAAGCTTCCGCCGACTCACCAGCGGGGGACGACCAGTACGGGACCTTGGTGCTGGCAGATGTTGGCATATCTAGATATCACGAGGAAATAACGGAGCGTAGAAAGATGGCCACGACTACCAACGCGACCACGCCATCTTACGAGGCCCCAGAAGCGGAGTTCAACCAAGAAGATCCGAGAAGCCGCAAATATGATATGTGGTCTGTTGGATGTGTGTTCATGGAGTTTTTGATATGGCTCTTATATGGCCACCAAGCGATCTGTGACTTTCGAAAACGCCAGAGGCCGAATGCTTATCGCCAGAATGCGGCTTACTATATCCAAAGCGATTTAGAAAATACGGCTGTGCGGAATCCGGCCGTGTGCCGTGGGATTGAGGTAATCAAGAATGACCCACGATGCACAGGAGACACTGGATTAATTAGACTAATCAGTTTGATTGACGAGTGCCTGATTGTGATTGACCCGAAAGAACGTGCGACTTCGGAAGAGCTGAGAGATAACATTCAGGATATCGTTAGAAGGGCTGAAACAGACCCAGATTACTTGATCCGAGGGCTTGAACCCCCACCTGAGATTCCAGGCGCATTTAGGCCTAGCGATAACGGGCATGCAGAACACTAAGGTCACGACAGTATGTGAACAAGGACTGTGGCGGATATGATGGCCCTGTTCCCAATCAAATTAGTCAATCCTTAAATGGTATCAGGCACGCTGCTGTAATTATCAGGTAGTTTTCATAATAAGTTCGGTTAGCCTTAATACCCCCGGGGATGGCAGTGATATAGAGTAGGTAGAAAAGCCAACTTGCCGCAGAATGTACATAGGTGCACGGATCATATGATTGGCTATAACGACTATGTTGCTACACATTGTATACTGCAGAACTTCCTTCTATGCGCAACAACGATAAGTCAATCTTAGGTTACTAGCAGCATCCAGTATTAGGTCTGCGATATAATTGAGCATTGAAATTTATTTGCTTGGAGCTTGGCCCTAATATAATATCTAGTTCACGTTCGCGATCAAAGGTTATGAAGGGCGCCAGGTGACGCGGGCAGTGTTAGGAGAAGTACTGAACAAAGTATTTCTGGAGATGGACCAGTCGACCAACAAGCCTCTTATTTGTGATACAGCTGCTCAGAGTTAGATCCTAGCCGTAATCCTCCAATACATCTGATATTTCACGCTCCATATCTAAGCCGAAGGCAATGATCGCCGGCTGCCTAGTTTGCCTAACAAGTAGTCGCGTTTCACGATATCAACCGCGACCAATCGGTACTGCTTGATTTACAGGGTCATTCAGCGCGGGTATGAACAAGCCACCCACTTCCAACTTGAAGGCTGAGCCCAGAACAGAGCAAGGCCGGCCGTTCGACGACACCCACTTGGATGAGTTGGAGATGATTACTTGCATCGAAAAGCATCGTCAGGGTACAGCTGGCCTATTACTAGTCAATTGCTCATCGAACCCGGCAACTCCCCCCCTGCTCGCGCATTGACCCACGCAAGCCTGCTATCTACTTCACTACCCTAGTGTACGGACAGAGCCTCAAAAGCGGGGAAGAAACGCGGGTGGTAGTCTGGCCTCTGGCGCGTCGATTTCTAGCCCATTGTCACCAGCGATACTCCGTATTACGGCTCTTCCGATTGCAACCCTCCCAATTCCATTGCCGCGAGCTAAGAGGCATGTTAGTGACATAATTTATTAGCAAGCTGGGACGCGAACTATGTTTCTTCATCTACGACAGATTCGGCTACTCCAACCGCGTAGCGAGGCAGTCGTATCATTCGGTAATTGTCACAAGCTGGCAATGATATGTCAAATAACCCTGTCAATCGAAAACTGTCACTTTTAAAGCACACCGCCGAATTCTCATCACACTTCGTCATTTGTGATATCGACTGTGATTGCATACACTAGTCAAGCGAACGTGTCTGCCTAGCGAGACTTTTCTTTAACCAGTTTGTTTGATGCCAAGTAATGCGGTCGATCCTATGCGCATACTTTCGCGGCCCGAATACCAAGGATTCCTCCCTTGTTGAACCCACCCCTAAGGCTGTAGTGTACCCGTCTGTTTGGATAAGAGCGCGAGCCACACTAGATGTGCCGCCCTACACCATAGACGTGCCGCCCGTCCTTAGTTAACTTAGCTCTTACTCTATAATGAAGCTTTTGTGCAAAGCTAATCAAAGCTTAAATCAAGAAGGGAGTGCAATGTCGCGGGAGGAAGGTGCGGCTTATTTATCATCGTACAATTAGTTTTCGTATTTGCAAAGTCGCAACTGAGCTTGCGACCACCACAGCGCCTAGCAGTACGAAGTACTTCTAGGGTCTAAGATGTGCACTTAGACTTCTTACGTCTTTGGAAGTGGAGGGGTAGGTAGTGCGTCTAGAGGGGTAGGGTGGCACGCATAGTGTGGCTCAAGAATGCTATAAGCACACTGCCACACATGGGTACCAACAAAAAGACACTTTGCAGGTAGTTCGACAGAGAGCTCCAAACCGTTCGAGATTGGCGTCTTCACTTACCTGGTTCTCTAAGTGCCCGGAGTGCACTCGTTCTCATCGGGCTTATCGGCCCGTTTACCGTATCCGTATTTAACGTTCATGCTGTACTTCGACTTAGGAGATAAACAGCACTGTCGCATGAGGACTCAGTTGTGATCCCTGCGTTTGGTAAGACGTCTATAGTGCGAGCAGCCTGTAGTTCAGTGGCGCGTGCATCGCATGGCATGATGTCAGTCGTGGGAGCGGCCTTTCGCAGCTGCTGTCGCCGCCACATCCTCCCCAGCTTTTCTTGACTCGGCCGAGAATCCTTTGAGAACAATGATAGGAGCTTAAGCATTAGCTCTCTGGCTGCGCAGCCTTCGTCGAGTTAGGATTCGAGAATATGCCTGATAACCTCAAGTTTCAGTGGTACAGTACGCTTCGCGCTAGCTTCCTATCAACACGGAGAGCCGCATGGGCGACTGTTGACAAGGGTTATTGCCGTAGAGCTGAGAAGCGCGCAGATATTGATCTTGATACAGTGTTATTGGTGATACTTTCAAAAGGTGTAACAAGAAGTAAGTCTTGAGCGTGGAGAAGCTTTTATCTGTTTTATTTATCACTACTTTTTCTTGAGAGTGTTGATATGCTGTAACGGTATCATGTATTGTTGCTCCAGGAGATGCGCTCTCTCACATGGTCAGGGGTCTTCTCATCTCATCTAGGTAATTCTTTACGCTCAAGATATTGTTCACAGTGATTTGACAATCCATATTGGAATACCATCACCGATTCTATACCAATCAAGTTTAATATAGTACTAGATTAAGATACTTACGCTTCTTCCCATCTCCCTTAGTCAGGCATGGTCTGAGTAATGTTGCCCCGTGTATTCTATTCTTCTACTATTGCGTCGTAATTTCTACGAAGGCCCATATGTGGCCCTTTCCAGGCCATCTAGAACTCGATCCTGTCCGCTTAAATGGCCAAATTAAAAAGAAATTTCGACTAGAATCGTCGTAGAAAACTAGATCGGCTTGTAACATGAATTTTCACAACGTATCCGCATGGGTTCTGCTATTAGTCTAAGGCAATCTTGATAATAACTAATGCATGTTAAGAATGGCAGTCGATTAAGCAAGAATATAACACTTCCCACATTATGTAACGTGACAAATAAGAAGCGTTTTCTGTCGTAAATCTATTTTAGATCCGCCATAATTTCATGAACACCAGCGAAGGACAATTCCTGCATTGTTTCATTCCATAATTGTTGAACTACAAGAGCGGCGTCCTGCGAATACGTATACGGTGCCATTCTAGTAGTCTCAAATTAGCACGATCTGTGACTACAGTGGTTCGGCGGAAGTACGTTGATGAAATGGAAGAATAGGACAACTTACGGCCTTAACTTGCCGTCTTCGATATACTGTCCATGAGATTTCTCATCATGCACAGTAGCAGCACTGACTAAGGAGCGCGCGCCCACCGTCGGCGCCCGGCCGAAGAAGCGTATCCAAGTGGCCATTACTGTGCTAAGCTCTCGTTGGAGTCCGGAATAACAAAGGCCGGGGTTGGCACAGTTCACAATCGCGAGTGACGGCGGCACACGCTTCGCAATTTCGGTTACGAATAACTGACCCAACAGCTTGGTTGTATAATAGCGCTCATAAATGTCAAAGTTTTTCGGCTTCTTATCAAAGGCTTCTAGTAACGGTCTTTGGTCTTTTTCTTTGAATTGTGCCCAGGCAGCTGTGTCTGACGAAACAAGGACAATGCGTCCTGGCGGACGGCGTGCCCCTTCGGCAGCATTGAGGGTGGCCTTTTTGAAGATGCCGACGAATAGCACGAGCAGCAAGACGCTGGAAAGATAGTTGGTCTGCACATCCTCTTCATGGCCGGTGGTCGGGTTTAGTGAGAATGAGCCACGGGTCACGGCAGCGTTGAGTATGACGATATCAACGCGGTTGGGGAGCTGCTCTGCGCGCTGCGCAAACGCAACGACCGACTCATAAGATGCATAATCAAGTTTCCATATCTCCACGACGCGGTCAGAACCGAGCTTAACGTCGGCTATCAGGTCGCTGCGGGCAGCAGTCCCTTTCGACTCGTCGCGGACCGCAAGTATAAGCTTGGTGAGGCCGAGTTGAAGAAGTTGACGACAGCATTCCAGCCCGATGTCCCCGTTGGCTCCGGTCACAATGGCCGTTTTGCCAGTAAGATCGACATTGCCTGGCAGTATGGGTGTGGCCTTTACGAAGAGCTGGCGGCGGACGAACTGTAGCTTGCTACCCTCTGCTTCTGGTGTGATGTCAAATAAGAGGGATTGTGCCATGGTAAAGCAGATGGGATAATATACACAAATAAATATCATATGGTAGGACCCATAGTAGGATGGAATAAAGATATGATGTGCCTTTCTATCTAGCTACTAAGTGTTCTTGGGAGATGAAGACTAGGGCCGGATTGTATGTTACAGCCAGAGGCAAGTTCAAGATCCGCTGAAGGCTCATAGGCTAATCAACTCGTACCGTCTCAATAACTGGCCAGTATTCGTATAGGTAGACGGAGACGAAGCGAGAGTTACAAAAAACAAGGGACCATGGCTGGTGGCGTTTCAGTTGTGACCCAATGCTAATGCCGTCTCTTATCCCTTGCAGCTAACTGCGATCACCCCTTGCATTGTTGATGCCACTTACTGTCAAGGATAGACTATACCCAACGCTAAGGTCTTCTGAGCTGTTTGCGCACGACCCGTCTCGGCCGACAATCGCATAAATGCACTGCTCATCCTTATTGATTTCCACGAACGATAGTGGACAAAAGGTTCAACCGCACTGCAACTGGCGCCATGCGTACAACAATATAATTCCATCGTCTCTATCAACATAGACACAGGGAGATGCATCATGAAGCGAGCATTAAGCGGTTCGAGGTCCTCTAGTCTCGGCTCGAAGTCTCATTCGTGTGAACAGCCATATCATGATGTGCTTGCCGTTTCGCGCATTATCTCCTCTTGTTTAGTAGCGACGAGCTATGCGCCAAGATGCTCGTGCCGCCGATAAGTAAAAGCAATGACAGAAAGATAGCAAGACTATTTTTGATGAGCCTCCCAATCATATGCGTAATCATGGCTCGCTACGGCCCGTCATTCAGACCCAGGGGTACAAAAAGATCGTATATTTCGATATACTACACAACAACTACAGCGGCCTTTTGCTGCAGACCGTGCACATGTGCTCTTGCTCGTCGGCGCGGTGCAGTGAACTAATCCCTGCAGTTGCCCCTGCGGTTGTTAACGATCTTTCTTTTGTAGTAGGCGCCCAGGAACTTTTGTCCCAGGAACTTTTGTTTGGGTCCACAGGCCACATTCGCTAGCATCACGATAAGCCGAAGGCGGTTGATCTATCGTGGTAGTTCCGATCGGACCCAGCGATCCCTAGGGCCGATCATTCACATGGCATTGCATGAAGTAATACCCCGAACCTCGGCCCCGAACTATCACTGCGGGGTTTGATAGGACGCAGCTCTGCCAATACCTGGTAATTATGTGAATCGATCCACCAGAACGTGAATCGCAGCAATGAGTTCGGCCCACACCAGCCTATCGTGAGGACGGGTTGTTCCGTACGCCTGGTTGAGACCAAGATCGTGCGAATCATAAGTTCTTACCATGAAGCGTTTCACGGCGGATTTAAAGGTTCTTCATACATGCCCTGGGCTTTCATGTTAACAGATATCGCTAGTAATGCATTGGGTTGAACGGAACGCACATGAAAATAGCGTACGAAGTATAGCAGCCACATTACTGGGTGGTTGACGGTGTTGGTAAATTCGCAATAAGGTACAATCTGGGTACCGTGAGGAGCGCCGAAAATCGCTTTATCCCCCGCGCGCGCCCTCGGATCATACTTCTTCACTTGAGAACGACTCGCGCGTTCTCAGCACTCACTAAATATGCTGTACTGGGCGTTGTCTTATTCATGTGCTAACACACTTCAATCAGAGGCACCGAAAAGACACACAATGGCTCTATCGCGGAGCTAACCATCTTTGGTGCTGCGAACGGTAACATTATCGTGACACAATCGATAGATATGGCGGCGCAGGCAGTGTTTACGTGTCTCGCAATCTGATGGTCGGTCCGGCGACGAGTACTTGCGCGCGTGCCAACAAGGCACAGCGCATAACGCCACCGACCCCACGGGATCTATGTTACAAGCAGATCGATGCCGCGACGATGCACGAGGGTTCATTTCATTCGCACTGGAAGCAGCTGCATTGTGTCGCGCGACGGATAGATAGGGCTGCGAGGCACAGACAAGCAATGGGAAGTCGAGTGTGAGATAATGGATTAAGCAAAATGTCACTCGTGGTCGGGTAGGGTGAGGGTTTTACGGACTCGGCCCCCTGTCATAAAGCAGAGATGAATCTTGCGAACAAGACTCACACTCAAGAAAAAAATAGGGCTGCAACGAATCGCCTAAATCAGCTTGAGGAACAAATGCTTTCGCGATCTATTATCCACCAAACCTCGCCGTGTCGTATACAGTACTAACAAGTATCAGGGTACAGTACTTCGTACTCCGTAGGCCACCGCAGGGTAGGCCTCTACAGGGTAGGCCACTAATTACAGGGTCCTAGCAATCCACTATTGCTGAGTGCACTGCCATGCTGCCACTATAACCGCAATATTCTGTATGAAGTCCCGACGCTTAGGCTCCCACGAAAGTACGGACCGCGCTCGCGAAGCGTCCGAATTGGCAACCAGCGCGAGCGCCTCAAGAAATGCATCGCCGTGTGTGCCTTTGTATTGAATTGGGCCCTTAACGCCCAGAAGCTCAGCGACAGCTTTTAGCATGTCATCGATGGGAAGTGTCTCCGTAACCAAGTCAAAGATGGGCCAAGAGCCGATGTTTCCGTGGATTTTGTCGACAACAGCGAGGTATGCGGCGCCGAGGTCGTCCACATGAACAACTCCAGTTCGGGTCGCGTCGTCAGCGGAAATATGGACCGGGTCCTGGCTACCGCTCTTGGCAGCGGCGAGCAAAGGGGTCCACCAGATGCCGAAAACCCACGAACCCCGGCCGTAAATGGCGCCAGGGCGGAGAATGGCAACATCGAGGACATCACGCGCAGCCAATATGGCCTGCTCATGAACTGGACGCCAGGCAACCGCCGTAGCGGGGTTACTGGGGGCGAGTGATGTTCCGGGAACTGTCAGATCACTGACCCGGCGGTTGGGCGAGCCGTGAATCCAAACTCCAGATGTGTAGATAAATGCAGCGCTTCTCACAAGTTAAACAAGTCAAACAATCGGCTATTGACTGTATTTGACTGATTTGAGGCTTTAAAACGGGTTGTTTGACTGATTTAGCCGATTTTGTTGTTTGATTTGATTTAAGTTATTTATTTAACTTGTTAAAGTGTATAGTTGGTTAAAGTCGTTAGATCTTTTTATTAACTTTAATAAGTTTTAAAAACAAGTTGTTAAATTGTTTCGTAATTAATATTAAAAGTAATGTTTTAATGTTTTTTATAAAACGTATAAGACTATTAATAATTAAAAAGTTAAAAGTTGTTAAGTTAATAATAATAATAATAAATAATAAGTAATAATAAATAATAAGTAATAATAATAATAATAATAATAATAATAATAATAATAATAATAAATAAGTAGTAATAATAAGTAATAATAGTAATAAGTAATAGTAATAAATAATAACAAGAAGTATTATACGAGTTTTAATTAATAAAATATAATAAATTTATTAATTAAGTTAACTTTTTTAATAGTTTTATTAATTAAACTATTAATATTAATATTAAAACTAACATTAAAAATTTATTTATAAAATAATTATAATTACTTATAAATACTTATAAATAATTAGTTAAACAAAAAATCGTTAACTGATTTAGTAAATAATTGTTATAACCCAACAAGAGGGGAATGGCCCGTTAGCAGGCCTAGCGCGGGGAATAGAAAAGTACACCTCGAAAGATATAATATTGAAGTATACATCGGTCGGGGTATATAATTACATAATAGCTCACTAGCTTATAGTAATCCAGGCTTATTAGCTTATAGTAATCCAAGTTTACTAGTTTACGGTAATCCAGGTTTATTAATTTATAATAATTTAAAAAGAAATTAGTACGGAAAAAAGTAATCAAAGTTTTTTTATATAAATATTTATTTATTTTTATATCTAATTACTCGTTTTTATTTTTTAGTTTTTAATTTAAAATTATAATTTAAATTTAAATACGAATATAATTATTAAATTATTTTTAAATATATTTTATTAAACAAATAGTAAAAATATTATTAGATTTTTTTTACGAATATTGTTAATAATTTTATTATTATTTGTAAATTAAAACTTTAATATTGTTTTTTATATTTAATATATTAAAATATAAAAAGTCCGTAATATTTTAAAAACTTTTTAATTAATAAAACTTAATATAATAAACGGATATAAATATAAAAAACTTTAATAATAACAAAATTATTAATAAATTTTTAAAAAAATATATTTTAAAAATTTTTATTATTAATAAAGTTAAAAAGTTAATATTTTAAAAAATAAAACATTAATAAAATAAAATTATAAAATTAAAAACCCGTAAATAAAAAATAAAAAAACAAAAAACTTAATTAATTATATTAAAAAATAAATAATTAGTATTTATTATTAAAAAAATAAAAACGGTATAATTAATTTAAATATTACTGTTATAAAAAATAATAATAGTTTAAAACTAAAAATTATAATTAAAACTAATTATACCTAAAGCTGATTAAAAAAACGAAAATAAGAGCGAAATAAACAAAAATAAAAAAAACAAAATAAAAAGTAAAAAAAAAAAAAAAAAAAAAATAAAACAATTTAAAATATTTAAAATAATAAATTAAAAAATATTAATTATTTAAACAATTTAAAAATTTAAAACTTAAATTTTTAATTTAGTTTTTATTAAATTATTTAAAAACTTATTATTCGAAATAATATTTTTAATTCTAATTTTTATTAAATTTAATTAAACTTTAATAATTATAAAAATTATAAATAAAAAAAAAAAAAACTAATTTAAAAAAATATTATTATTATTTTTACTATTATTAAAATTAAATATTATGTTTAAATTATTTAATTTTAAAAGTTTTAAATTAATATTTTTAAAATTATACGATAAATTAATAAAAATAAAATCTTTTTTGATTTAAATTAAACTTTATTTAAAATAATATATAATAACGATTATAAATAAAAATTTAAAAATAATAATAACTTTTTAATTTTTAATAAAAATAATATTAAAATAATTTTAATTTATATTAAAAGATTTTTTAAAAATATCGTTTTTAATAAAATTAAAACCCGAAATTAAAAAGATTTTTAAAAAGTACGAAAATTTCGAAAAAAAAATAAAAGTTTTATTTAAAAATATAAAAAAAACCGAATAAACAAAAAAACAATTTTATCGATAATAATAAACGAAAAATATTACAAGTTACGTTATAAAATTTAAAAAATTAATTATAATTTTAAAATTACCGGAAATAGTTCTATTTTACTTTTTTTATAATAGATTAAAAAGTTAAATTAAAAACGACTTATATAAATAAAACAAACCGAAAAAATTTAACGAATATATTAAAAATACGATAATAATCGACCGACGAAATTTTAAAAAATTTGTTAAAAAAAAAACCGAAAAAAAAAAAATACGAAAAATAATAAACCCGATTCGAAAAAAGTTAAAACTGTTTAATAATAACTTACGAAATTAAAACAAACGTTATTATAATAAAACTTGTTTTAAATAAAATATTTTAATTATAAAAAAAAAAAATATTATATAAAAAAATATTAATTAAAAAAAAAAATATAAAGTTATAAAAAAAAACAAATAAATATCGATATAAAAAAATTTTATAATTAAAACAAGTAAAAAATATAAATATATAATTAAACTCGGAATTTAAACTTTCGGAATAAATATAATTTACTCGAGTAAAAAAATTCGAAAAATAAAAATTTTTATTTATAATTATAAATATAAATTAAAACGAAAATTTTAAAAAAAACGACTGTTTAATTTATAATAATACGATTAAAAAAACTTGTAATTATTACTTAAAAATAAAACGTTTATTAAAATAAATCGATAAAAAATATATATATTATATTTAATTATAAAAATACGAATTATAATACGTAAATACGGAAAAATTAATTCTAAATCGGTTAAAAATTATAACCGAATATAAATATAAAAAATGTTTATTAAAAAAAATTTACTTTATATATTTAAATAATAAATAATCGTAAAATATTAAATAAAAAAAATATAGTTATAATATTTAACGCGTTTATTTATTTTATAATAACGAATAAAAAATAAAATTATTATTTATAAAATTAAAATCGATTAAAAAAAAAACTAAATTTAAAAAAAAAAACGTAAAAACTAGCCCGAAAAAAAATAATATTTACAAAATATCCCGGAATACGAAATAAAATAATATAACTATTAAATAGATAAAAAAATAATTAAAAATATAATAACGAAAGTTATTTTTAAAAAAGAAATAAAACTAGAATTTTTAAAACTTAGTTATTAAAAAGATTTTAAAAAAACTATTTTTAAAATAATCTAAAACGTAAACGGAAATTTAAAACGAAAACGGATAATTTACAATATTTTCCGAACTAAAAAAACTATAATAATAAAAATAAGTACAATTACCGGACCAGTTTAATTTAATTTAACGACTTATTTAATAACGGAAAATTATTATTATAATAATATTTTTATAATATTTAAAAATCTCGTTAATTTATTATATAAACGATATTATAAAATATTTTAAACTTGTTATATAATAATAAAATATAAAAAACATTTAATAAAAAAATTATTAAAAAAATAGTTTTTTTAACGGATTAATAAAATATTAATAACGATTTTATATTTATATAAAAAAATCAAAGTTTTAATTATTAAATTATATAATAAAAAAAAAATACGCTATATTTAAAAAAAAATTTAATAATAAAATAAATCTGTTTAATATATTTTATTAAATCTTAATCGAAAAAAACGACAAATATATATATAAAGAAATTTTTTTTTACGAAATATTATTTAAAATATATCCGGAATATTTTAAAACTAATAAAAATAAAACAACGATCGAAATAAAATATATATATTATATTTTAATATTATATATAATATATAATAAAAAATTTATATTATATTTTAAATAAATTTAAAAAACTAACGTAAAATTATTATATAAATATAAATATTTAAAAATATAATTTTATAATAAAATATTATAAAATTATAAAAAATATCCGTATATTATATTTAATATAAAAATTATATTAAACGGATATATATATAATATTAATAAAATTATTTATAAATTATATA
>MU390356.1:0-100953 GCA_022578715.1 Nemania sp. FL0916 | reverse complement strand
ATAAATAATAAATAATAAATAATAAATAATAAATAATAAATAATAAATAATAAATAATAAATAATAAATAATAAATAATAAATAATAAATAATAAATAATAAATAATAAATAATAAATAATAAATAATAAATATAAGTTTTAATTAATAAAATATAATAAGTTTATTAATTAAATTAATTTTTAAAAGTTTTAAATTATTAATTAAATTATTAAAATTAATATTAAAAATTTATTTATAAATTAATTATATTTATTTAAATAATTATTAAATAATAAAATAAATAAAAATCGTTAATTTAATTATAAGTAATTTTAAAAGCTTTATTTAACTTAAACTATTAAGATTACTTATAAGTAAGTCAAACAATTGTTTAACTTGTGGTGAGCGCTAGTGCTTGGTTGTTTTATGTGGGATTGCTTCTCAAAATGTAACGGTTTGTTGAGATGCCAAGTGTTATACTCCGTACAGCTTTGAAAGATAAACTGCTACCGTGCTACAGCTCTTCCGACGCAGTGCCACCAATCATTCTGCTTCTTCACACATCAATGCGTGAAGTCAGCTAGGCGCATGGGCGCCATGCGCTTCTTGTTGACGCTGATCATTGCTTCAGTATAGAACGAGGAGAAGAATGGATTACCTGAAGGTGGCAATCATGAACCTCCGTCAGTATGCTCCTGTTACCACTGATCAGCAGATGGGCCGCAAATAAACAGGGTGGTCTAAATGCCTCTTGGATAAGAGATAGGAATCGAGCTGCTGGCTTGAGAAACTCAGTTAAGATGGAGCTAGGATGCCGAATTTGTAATACTTTTTTTGTACACCCCGCTTCTTTGCCCTGCATCCTATTGAATCCTGTTTCTCTTTCTGCATGCAATTGCAATATTAGTACAAATACTCGTATTTAGCTTTATAGAGAGGCAGAGAAAATTTTGCTAAACTTTTTGATGAAAACGTTGTTAGGCTTATTTCTTATTAGTAGTATCTGCACATGATTTTATGCGGTCCTTCATGTAGAACTTCATGGACTAGCCTTAATATGAAATTCTTATTATTTCCATGAAAAGAATTATCATGAACAGAACTATCTTGATGGATATCATTTACCAAAGATTACATATGACATTCTTCAAAAGTATTCTTGGAAATGTGAATCTGCTACTAGTAGTTGTATGAGGGACTGCGACGGGGAGGGTTCATTACCCCACGAAAATTTGGTGATGTGGAAAACCACGAGTCCAAGATATTTCCCTTTTGGTTTATTAGGAGTCTCAGATGCCCTAACGGAAATAAAATTACAACCCTTGAGATAATCAGTAGATTAAAAACAATATCTTTTCTACGAAACCTCTTAAAAATTGGTAGCTGGATACTTACAGAACGTCGTTCGTGGAGGGGTAATTAGGGATTACGCTTTTCCACAATGGGAAAGTGGGGGTTCTCTCACACATTTAGGTCCCTGTTTCGACCCCTCCATTATCTCCACATTGCCATTTGTGTAGGGCCTCCATTGATGTCTCAAGGTGCGCGTGAGAAGGCTTTCCACTATCATTCTCAAGCCGGATCGATACTAATTTACAATTTAGATACGCAATAGTACATATTTCTTATACTAACTCCTAGAACCCTGACATTTGCGGCACCCCATATCGCATCAAGACAATGGCTGAGGGGCGCCTGAAAGTTGCCCTTCTTATCGTATCTACAACTGCGGCTAAGGACCCGTCAACGGATTCCGCGGGTCTCGCATTAAGCAATGTGCTAGAGGAGCAAGGAGGTGGAAAATGGGATCTTGTTGAGACCAAGATAGTGTCCGACGTGGTGGTCCAGATCCAGCGCCAGATCATGTTATGGGCCGATGTCGCCGCTGAAGGTATCAATCTCATCGTGACGACCGGGGGCACCGGTTTCGCTACTGCAGACAATACACCAGAGGTGAGCTCATATACCGACTAGTTACTTTAACCATATGCTTATGAAGACTGTCTTCAGGCTGTCTCGGCGTTGCTGCATAAACAGGCCCCTGGTCTTGTGCATGGCATGTTATCTGCCTCCCTCCAAGTCACGCCTTGTGAGTAGCCAGGAATCAAGAAAACATTGAATTCGATTTATAGCCTTCTGACTGTTCTAGTTGCAATGATGTCTCGCCCCGTTGCTGGCGTGAGGAATAAAACTGTGATCGTAACTCTACCAGGTTCACCGAAAGGAGCAAAGGAGAACCTGGAAGCAATACTCAAAATGTTACCGCATGCCTGTCAGCAAGCAGCTGGCATGGATTCTAGGACGCTACACGCTGGAGGTGTGAAGAAGCTCGAGGAAGACGCCGGCATTAGTGCGGACGCAAAACACACACATTCAGACTCACACCATGACCACGGCCATAGCCACCACCATAATCACGGTCAAAACCACGGCCACGGTCATGGTCATGGTCACGGGAATCTGGTCAGACACACAGCTCCCGGTGCCAACCCAATGTCTAACGATCCGAGTCTCGGTCCTAGTAGAAGGAGCCGAGAATCGCCTTTCCCGATGCTCACGGTAGATGACGCCCTACGAAAGATCCGAGAGAACACACCAGCGCCGGAAATCATCACGTCAAAAGTCGACACGTCTCTTGCCGGCCGCGTATTGGCCAAAGACGTGTCGGCGCGAGAGCATGTACCGGGATTCAGAGCGAGCATAGTAGACGGGTACGCCGTCGTGGTTCCCAAGGATGGCAGGATGAATGGTGTCTTTCCAGTCGTATCTATCTCGCATGCGGCTCCGGGGGAGTCTGAAGTCAAGGAACTTAAGGAGGGAGAGATTGCGAGGATTACAACCGGTGCACCGCTTCCGCCTGGAGCTACCTCCGTTATCATGGTTGAGGACACAGTATTGAAGACCACGACCGACGATGGCAAGGAAGAGATAGAGGTCGAGATTGCTGTCGATGGTGTCCAACAAGGCGAGAATATCAGAGAAATAGGCAGCGATATTAAGGCTGGTGACGTGGTAATAAGCAAGGGAGAGTTAGTATCCGCTGTCGGAGGCGAGATAGGCCTCCTGGCTGCCGTGGGTGTTGCAGAAGTCAAAACGTATCGGAAACCCGTCGTTGGCGTTCTGTCAACGGGCGATGAAATCGTAAATCACGATAGGACGGGAGATCTTCGGCTCGGAGAGGTCCGCGATACCAACCGCATCACATTGATGTGCGCAGCCAAGGAACAGGGCTTCGAAGTCGTCGATCTCGGCATCGCTGCTGATAAACCCGGCACGCTTGAGCAGACACTGCGAGACGCCCTCCGCCGCGTCGATATCGTGATCACGTCTGGTGGGGTCTCGATGGGCGAGCTCGACCTCTTGAAGCCGACAATCGAGCGATCTCTCGGCGGAACAATACATTTTGGCCGAGTATCCATGAAGCCTGGGAAGCCGACTACTTTTGCGACTGTCCCCGTGAAAAACAACGCAGGCGAGCGCATTTCCAAAGTCATCTTCTCTCTACCAGGAAACCCTGCCTCAGCCCTCGTCACTTTCCACCTTTTCGTTCTTCCGTCGCTGCATCAAATGTCGGGTATATCACCGGCTGGCTTGACTCAGGTTCCTGTCGTCCTGGCTCATGATTTCCCGCTCGATAAATCGCGACCCGAATATCATCGCGCCGTCGTTGGTGTTGATAGTAGCAGCGGGCGCTTAATGGCGACGAGCACGGGCGGGCAGCGGAGCTCAAAGGTCGGGAGTCTCAGGGGCGCGAATTGTCTGCTTTGTTTGCCGAGCGGCAAGGAGCCTATGAAGAAGGGGACTCAAGTCGATGCTCTTCTCATGGGAGGCATCAGATCTGGTATATAAGACAGGAGATATAAATGTATGTGCTTCTTAATCGTAATTTATCGCCTAGACTCATGTTTTTCTGTGTCCCACGCATAGACTTCAGTGAAAATTGCACGCCCACGATCTTCATGTAAAACGTCTACCCACGGCCAAGTACGTAAAGTCTCGTGGAGGTCATCCCAGGAGCCAATTCCGCATACTTCCAAATTGGCCTTAAGGCACGGGTATAGCCAAGTATTATCTTCCTCGGGGAAGACATTCAATGCCCCGATGAGCAGTATCCACATCATGAAGTGAGGGAATCTGTCTGCTTGCCCGAACTGCCGAAGGCACTCTCGCAGGATTGTCGGGAAGCGCGTGGGCCCCATGGGAAAACTCTGCTGCCACTGTAAGAAGGCCCCGATGCCGAATGCAATGAGACTTAATCGGACAAGCTCATCTAAGGACCCTGGCGCGAAGTGCATGCGTAGCAGGCGGTACATGGCAGACGCTATTGTATCAACCAGGAGTTCTTTTGGCAGCTGGATCTTCGTTTGAGCAGCGGTATTGATTCTTGACGAGAAGCTTTCAAGGATTATCCAAGCATGTTTGAGCTCATAATCCAATAAATGTAGAAAGTCCTTGGGAGAGTTTGATGAAATCAGATGTAAATCATCTATTGCGTGTGGGAAATTGTCTAAGGGATGAGGCCACTGGGCGCCTGTTGATGAGTCTTGAAGAAATAGGGGCGCGGTGGCACTGTGTATTGACAGGCCGATATCAGTACTGCATTTAGATATTTAGCGGTCAGTCACGTTGAAGAACACTCTTGATATGATCAGCTTTCATGTACTCACCGCATAATCTCAAGAATCATCCTAGGCCACTCCCAAAAGCCGGGAATGCCGCCTCTTAGCTCGATCATCCGCTGCAAGCCCATAAGATGGAACCTGGCCTCCTCGAATCCGCCATGCATCGTCGCATGCACAGCAAGCGCAAGGACGACTTTGATTGTCGAATTCGTCGTGGTCAATGCTTGGTCATTCTCTAGAAGCCGCTCGCGCAGTAGGCGCACAGATTGCGCGAAGTGTAGTGAGCGCCATTGGTCTGCCACCTGCACACTGAACCCCCTTGCTACATCCATGACGGCGTAAGATGTGAATGCCATCATATGCACCCATGCAGCGTCTGTTATGAAGGGCTCCATCCATTCGATTCCTTTCTTGGGGAAGTCTAGGCAGGACTCTACTAAGTGCATGGATTTCTTAGTGAAGTGGGTGACTATCAGGTGTATTAGCAACATTAAGTTGAGGACAGAGGAGGGACACGAGTTGGTCAGGCATATCGCCACGCGTCAATTCGAACATCGCACTTGATGTAAGGACCAGGAACCAGGCATTGGAACATACAATCCATTATCACTGCCATAGTGGATACGTCAACCGAGCCAGCCCAGCTCATAGAAGAGAGGTCGCTACCGACCTGTCGAGGAATCTTTGATAAAGACTTAGCCGAATTTGGAGCTATAATATTGGATTCATGCACGGGGAGTTCTGCGGCCGCCGCGGTCTTGCGCATGGGCTTTCGTCGGTCAGGAAACTTCTTCCCCCGATTCTTGCCTAACATTACATGGCGTCGAACTGCACCATTTGTAGATTGTAAGTATCGTGGTGTGTTAGATAGACATGCATATATTCCGTCGTCGCATAATTATTAATGCTGAGGAAAGGCAAGGAGATGTGTTATCTAACGTACTCAACTTCCGAGTATTCGGGTCCTTAGGCCCATCGCCGCCGTTGATAGAGAGTATGAACGGCGTATAATCTGACCCGCAGGTGAATGAGCATAACTGAAAGCACTGATGATACGGCTAGTAAGGGGCTATTAAGGGGGGCGAATAATACCTGCATCCATGGCGAGTGAAAAGAGCTATCGTTCACGAGTTCCTTTTAATAGCTCTGGCTATGTGTCTGAGACTGTTTACTAGAAGAGGAAAACAATCAGAATGAAAAGCTAGGAAAATAAAAAAAAGTAGTTACGTTGAATGATGGGCAAGTTCTAGCTTGGCACATAGAGGCCGCTAGACAAGGGTTGAGATTGTTTTCTACTTTCGGGATAGCGTGCAACTCCTTAGCGTGGAACGACTACCGAGGCGGCACTATCCGCATGCGCTAGACTTTGTTCGGAATACAATCTCAGCATTTCCAGCTGAGGTTGCGACAACGAGGCTTGGAATGATAGCTACAGGGTCAGATAGGCAGACACTTTGTCTTTTCTCGCTTTTGGAAGGGCCTGAAAGCGGCTCCGCGAAATTTCCGCTTACAAAATGGAATCAGCATCCTGCCATGGCATCTCACGCTATGAGTTCGATTCTTATAATTACCTTCAGGACGAAGCAAGTTGACAGTGGCTAGTCAATCGATCCTAGACATACCAGTACTCAAAGGGTGTATATACTTATAATTTTATACGCGGAAATCATCATGGTCGGCTCAAAAGACCTTGCACCCTCAACACGGTCTTTCGGCCAAGTGTTCTACCATAACCAATTCAAAGCCAAACCCAACTGGCCATCCCCCAATGAGAACCTATCCGGCAAGACGGCGATCGTGACAGGCGGCAATACGGGGCTTGGCTATGAAGCCGCATTACAGCTTCTCGATCTCAAGCTTTCATACCTTATCCTCGGCTGCCGCTCGTTCGAGCGAGGGGAATCGGCGGCTGCAAAACTTCGTCAAGGGCATCCTGGAGCTAAGATCGAAGTATGGCCGCTGGACATGGCTTCGTACGAGTCGGTACAGGCATTTGCGCAACGCGTTGATACTCAGCTGGAGCGCATAGACTTTGTCCTTCTTAATGCAGGCCTCTTCCCACTTCGTTTCGGCACGGTCCCAAGCACGGGTCATGAGGAAGGGCTGCAGGTCAACTACATATCGACAGTCCTATTAACTTTCCTCCTGCTGCCGACATTGAAAGCCAAAGGTCCTCTACGAGGGCAAGAACCCGCGCATCTCACCATCGTCAATGCAGCGCTATCGCTGGTAGCTAAGCTTCCAGACCGCAATGCGAACCCCATCCTACCATCATTCGACAATGCCAAGACATTTAATATGCAGGAGCACTATCACTCGAATAAACTGCTAGCACACATGTTCCTGTGGAAACTAGTCGACTATGTATCGGCGGACGATGTTGTCGTGAACCTAGCGGACCCGGCGTGGTGCAAAGGGACCGATCTAGGCCGCGATGCGCCGGGGCCTATGAAATTCGCAGCGAAGATATTCGGTTCCCTCACGGGACGAACGCCTAGGGTCGGGGCTTCGTGCTTTGTGGATGCCTTGATCAACAAGAAGAAGGAATCTCACGGCTGTTTCCTTATGAGTTGGGAAATCCACCCGTATGTCCCCGCCACGTGAGACTCTGTTCGACCTTGTATCTTTACTAACCAATAATCTGTCCGCAGGTTCGCTTCGCTCCTCTACACGACGGAGGGCAAGGCTCTCACGCAGAGAATCTGGGATGAGACGCTCGCTGAGCTTGAGTTTGCAGGTGTTCGTGCGATTCTGGAGTCTATGAAGGCACAGTAAAAGAGTGGCATGTATCCTGCTCTCCTATTGCATTGCCTCGCGGGCGACATGGCTACTCCCTTGCCCTACGGGTACTCCGTAAGTAGTTTCATACTAAGCTAGTACCAAAGCATATAAGTATTGAGACAGTGTAAGTGCATTGGACTCAGGGGCCTGAGTTTGTTTTGAGCTTTTTCATGTTTCTATATGATATGCCAGTACGGCCATATTCCCTGTCTTGTTCGGAGACTCTGCACATAGATTCATACTTGACCGGGGAGGCTGTTTCCCGCTTCTTTCATGAACATATCTACAGATCGCTACTTTCTTGCATATATTTGATCACTGTGTGTTGTGTTTATATATGTATGGCAGACGTTCTCTTATACTAGTTGTATATGAAGACAGAATCATGAATATGGATGTAGCCTGATATAAGTCAATGAAATATGCAAGTTACGTATTAGCTTGTGGAGATTTCGGTAAAGTTCTGGCTCTTAGAATAAGCCTCTGAGGCTTACCCTATTAAAGTATTGCCGTTAACCGCATTATGTCTTCAATCACATATTGTGAGTGTTAAATGAGAAAGACCCTCTTCCACGCACGATTCTGCAGCTGGCACCAGTCACCTTCCCCGATCGACAACTGTCCCTCTCTAGAGAGCCCACCCGATGGATGTCTCGTCACTAGAAGCACAGTAATATAGGCCCGCCCTCTTAATCTCTCTGAGCTATCCCGTGCCACGACAATACACTGGGCAATACTGCGATGGCTTTGTATGTCCTCATCGCACTCAAAATCCGCCGGTACTGGTGGATACTGGTCCCACATAGTATCACGGAGCTTCGTAACGTCGTCCGCCCACAGACTAAAGTGCTCACTGTGCCACTGATTCACGATACTTGGGGTCTTGTCATATTGAAGATACAGTTCACTACAACTGGTCCAGAAAGCAAGGACTGTGTGTCGTAGTTCTGGCTGTAGCAATCCTGATGGGACATCGGATAGCTCGATAGGTAAAGTCGTATCAACTCTCCAGCTTGAATCAGCGCCTTTCGTGGTCTTTTCATACTCGTTGCGAAATATTTGGTTTTGCGGAATATGCTGTATCACAACCGTCCCGCCCGCTCTATCATTCTCGAGGTGATAAAATTCGAGTCCAGCATGATGATCATCAAGGTAACCGACGAAGTCTTGAAAGTTCACCGGGCCGACCCATCCAATCCACGACCAGCTAGGAAATCCAGAAGTCGGCGTCCTCTCGCCTTCTGTGACCTCTAATCGGCAGAGTGCGTTGCGTCGCCTCATTTTCCTTTTGGAAGTAGGCCAGGTGAGCGCCACCCCTAAAAACGGCTTCGGGAGACCCCAGAAGAACTCGATTTTGAAAACCTGTGTAAGTGCCCTTAGTATACCACTAAATGCGTCGAGCCCATCGCCCTCGCGGTTGAGGTCACGTGAGGTGAAGCCGTCTACGAGGTACCGATACGTCTCGTCAAATTTCTGAGCGGAGCGGGGAGTCCACAAGTCTTGGAACTGGCTATGGGAGAAGGCCGGCTCGAATATAACAGTCTGATTCTTCTCACGATGGTGCGGCAGTTCCCAGCACCCGTCCTCACGCCATGACCCCTGTCGACACTCCCATAACACTTGCTCGGGCGTGAAAATGAGCCACCGCGTCGACAGCACAGCTTCTTGGAACGCCCACGCGCGTGTGAACCATTTCGAGTCCTTGATGAATTAATTCATTATAAACGGGGTCTGGTTATCAATTGATCGCATGAGCCATGTGCCATCGAGCTCGAAAGGCTCTTCGGTCTGAAAGCGCGTGTCGGAACGGACGCCGGGCAGGCCACTGAAGGCACTGTCGCCAGACGCGTTGATGATAGTCACGGATGCTCGCCCAAAGATGAAATCCATACATGGAATGACCTTCGCCTTGTCTTCGTCAGAATCTTGCATGATGCATATGCTGTCTATCCAGATGTAACGCTCTCCAAGCCCCCGTGTGACCTGGATGGCGTCGGCGATCGTGTTAGGAACCCATGATGCACTCAGTGCGCCAGCCTGTTTGAATTCTTGGAGAGCATCTTCCGTCAGCGTTCGGAACGGTGTCGCGCCCCAAACATAGCTTAGTGCCACCCAAGAGACGCTCTCTACGTCCTCTATCTCTACCAGACAGAAGGCATCGACATCGACAAGACGAATGGCGGCTAGACGAGACCGCCCGCTGCTGAAAATTTGACCCGGACGACAACGGTCGTCATGCGTGGCGCTGCAAAGAGCTCTCCACTTCCGGAACAGACGCATGTCGGCAACGAGAGGCCGTCTACGCGCTATGTACGGCTCGTGATCTGGCCACAGAGCCGCGTCGTGTTCACCGCCAGTCTGCTCGGTGCCGCTGAAGATATCCTCTACGCAGGGCGCCACCTCGTAGCTCTTCTGCAGCCTAAAACCCAGGCCCAACGATCTTTCGGCATTCTCAGGATTAGGGACGTGGATATTGACCTCGAGGAAACAAAGCCTACCGTGGACGCCGTCATTCTCGTCCTGAATCCCAGCCAACCGCTCGTCTGCTTCAGGGAGGCGGTTCAGCCAGTAGTTTCCGAATGCAACTATCGAGGCAGCCATGTCGATGCAGCTCGGCGAGCCATAATTTTTAGTCGCCCACTGTACGAAGGATTCCCACACTTTGTTACACAGGAAGCAGGTGCTGGCGGAGTCTCTCACGTCGGGGAGGCGTATAAAAGAGTGGTTTATGACCACAGAACTGCTTGCGGTGTCTGAGTCGCTTAGTTCTTCGATTTCTTCATTGTTGTCCGCATAGTATCCGTAGCTCTCATCGGTATTTTCATCGCGGCTCCCGTTCTCTTCATCGCTATCTTCGACCGCGCGACAATTGTCTTCAGTATCGGGCGTCGTGTCTAAAACCTCTTCTGAGACATCCGAATGTTCCTCGGGATCGTCATCCCGGCCCACCTCTTCCAGCTTCTCAAGCCTGCGTATTTCCCGTACCCAGTCTTGATATCTTTCGGATTCCAGCGCGGCTACCTGCAGGTCTGGCTCTATATAACCGACCAAGTCCGTCTTGGTGGCGCTCCTCCATGCTGTGCACCACGAGCAAAAGCGCTTTGTGGTAATGACGTCTTGTCTTGGGCTGGGCGGCATTTCGTTGCCTATTTACCTGATTAACGACATTGGATCATAAGACTGAGTCGGCGCAGCAGGGGTCGTGCTGCGGGGTGTGACATTGTGGCCGCAGAAGTGGCCGCAGCGGTGTGTCAGCAGAAATGACAGCGACCCAAAACATTCCAGCACAACATTTTATTATCCGCCGGTCGGTGCACAAGTAAACACCTGTCAAATACTGAGGATATATTAAAAGAGAATTAGAAACCTAAGTGAAGCACCATTGCCTCTCCATAAATAACATAATTGACTTTTCTATGTGATGGAAAACACCGAGCTCAGCAAGTATAAAGTGTCGTTACATGACGCCGGTCTTGTCCTTCGCACAACGACTCGGACCATTTTCAATCCAAATAAACAAGGCAGACTGCAACAACAACTGTTCAATGCTATTTACTCGAGCAGTATACTCGAATTTGCCTAGACCTTATACAGTTCAATTTTAAAAGATTGAGCACCTTGGCTTCATGTCGCGGCTACTTTCATCCCTGTACCACGATGGCCGGAGACTTTCCGGGGAGTTTGACCACAGCGCCGGAGACTGAGAATGGTGTATAAGTAAAGCGACATTCGAGTCTCAGATTCCTCGAAAGACCATCTTCAGACAACAAATCTTTAGCTCCCTCATCTTCACATTTACCGAACTCTTTCCGAACCACCACAATGGCGAAACCGCAACCAGGGCTGTCGAAGTTCTTCAAGACGTTTGCCTCGGAGTTTTCCGACGAGCAACTACACAAGTTCATCACAGACGGGGAGAGAATCATGCGAAAGCCAGCAGCGCTGCTCCTCGCCCAGGCAGGCCTCGATACATCGACAAGCCAGCCTTTCGCGCTGTTGGACCACGGTTGCGGGACCGGTCCGATCGCAGCGCATCTGCAGGCGACTATCGACAAACAAGTCCTGTCGCAAAGCAAGTTGCTATGTGCAGACCTCAGTAGCAATATGGTCGGCATCTTGAAGAAGCGCGCTGAGAAGCATGACTGGGTCAATATCGAGACCGCTGTTTTGGACGCCCAGGTAGGCATGTAGCTTGCGGGAAAAGTGACGAGTTGCATCTGATGAGCGAGATAGAATTCGGGCCTTCCTGACGAGTCTTTCTCGCACATCACGCTGAGTTTTGCCCTGCATATCATCCCAGATCCGGGAGCAGCTCTGAGAGGTATGTCGTACTGTCAGCTAGCAGAAGAAAGTCATGGACACATGGATTACCATGCCCGATAGCATAAAATCTACGGCTAATCCGCTGAATAGATGCCATGCGCTTGCTGAAACCAGGCGGCACACTCGCCTTCACAGTCTGGCACAAGGACAACAAAGGCTGGATCCCAGACATGCGATCGAGCTTCGAGGCGCTACCATTCCAGGCCCCGATGCCAGCCGAGATATCAATGGCGCCGAATGGCAAAGTCGAGCTCATCGATCCCGAGCTCATCCCACAGCAGCTCGTGAACCACGGGTTTCGCGACGTCGAGGTGCATACGATGGAACATATCGTGCAGATGGAGGGTGCCGAGGACTACTTGCGCACTTTCGGGATGATGAAGAATTGGATGCTCGATTCGTACTGGGATGAGGAGAGTAAGGCGAAGGCGAAGGACATGCTGGATGATCATATTGTTAGGCATCTCACGGAGAAGTATCATGGCCAGGGCTGGGAGTTGCCGTGGATGTTGGTCATGGTGACTTGTCGGAAGCCGATGGCGTAGTTGAACGTTGGGTGACCATACTGAGGTCTAAGCTCAATTGATCTCCACTCCGTGATAGATCCATATCGAAGTAATAGAAAGAGGATATCGGCCGTTTCTCAATAGCATACTGTTCACTGGCGTCTTATTGATGACCAAAGCAAGATAATTTGTCGCGAAGTCTCTTTGAACAGCCTATTCGCACTGTGACGCCATGAAAGAACATACACTTGAACCAATCAATATAAGTATCTGGTCTTGATATGCCTAACAGGACTAGCGGGCGGGCAACTGCTTAGATACGGCATGGTACAGTACCTGATAGTTGACACCTGTATCTTGAGCTACTAGACTGTGTGAACATCTCGCTTTTCACATTTCACAACAACGCGATGGCGAGGCCAATGATACTTTGGGTGTCCCGTAAGTTATAACAGCCCTTGAATGAGAGACGAGAACTAAGAGTATACTAACGTCCTCACTCCAGGCCAGGACCTTGGACCTTATAATGCGAGCCCTCTATCCACCGTCGTTCCGTTGCTAATATCTAACACCTCTGCTAGATCGCCTTCATCCTAGAGGAATTACAGATCCCCTACTTGATCAACTTCGTCGCATCCGAGGATGTCAAGAAGAAATCCAGCATTTACATCAATCTGTTCGGGTCGATGCTTTCATTGCAAGACCCAAACACTTTCATAGCACTCCATGAGCCCGGTGCTATCATCAGTCATCTCATTGAGAAGTATGATACCACTAATCGACTCAGCTATTCAGAATTTGGGTTGAAGAATTTTCTTCGTCAGTGGTTTTACCTTCATATGACTCTGCAGGGGCCGTACTACGGCGCCACAGCTTCGTAAGCTCTTATCCTCGGCTCGCCTTTTTCTCGCTACGTGCTGGACGGCGTTGACGATTATTATTTCATGCAGGTTCCGCTTTGAGCAGCCCGAAAGGTTCTCTCCAGCCATTGATCTTCACATCCAAAAAGTAAAAGAAGTTTTAGGCATGCTGGACAGACATCTAAAGGGCAGAAACTGGCTAGTGGGAGAGAGAATGACATATGCCGATATGGTTTGGGTTCCCTGGCATGAACAAATCCACCACGTGCTTGGTAGTTCATATAAGGACAAACTAAAGGACTTCCCGAATGTCGAAGCATGGCACGGACGTATGATATCGCGTCCGTCGTGGGAGAATTGCATCAGGTTTCGCGTGAATACGATGAATCCGAACGGCTTGGATTGCAATGGAACGTCTACCGAAGCCTAGCCCTTTAGCGAATATGAAAGACTCCCTGAGAGAGGTGTCGATAGCACCCCGAGATGAATTTAGGGTATCCGTAAAGTCGCCATGCGGATGTAGCTCGTTTCTTTCATAACAAAGCATTTGCCAATCCTTGCTATACCGGTATTATTTACGAGCCGGGTTGGCCCCCACCATGATGATAAAATTCAAAGCAATCAAGGAGCGCGGTCTTTGGAAAGTAATGCTAGTATCTCGAGATGCGTTGTGCAAACACTATGCATCAATGACACATGCAATAATCTAGCTGATAATTAAGGAGAGCTCTTCGTAGAGGGTCACTCGCCAGCAAGTATCTCTAGACGAAATCTCGCACCCACATCTAGCAAATACATATCCTACCAGTAGAGAGTAAGGCCCTCGGAAATGCGATGTCGACCTGGAACTTCAATCTATTGTCATGCGGTCCATTTCTCGTTATGTATATCTGACGAAATCCGTAGACATTAATGCCGACATTGGTAGGTCCTCAACTGGCACAGTAATTACGGTATCTGCGTATGAACAAGTAACATTGGACCAACTTTACCATGGGTAGATCAGCGTGTCTTAATTGGGAATAACGAAAAGGAAGCGCAGGGCGAGTCTTGGCGTGCCTCTGGCTATGAGTTGGGCAATCATCGCTCTCGGCATGATGTGCACATTGCGGCCTAAGTATACTGTATGTCGCCCGCTGCGAACACATTAATGCTTCTCACGTCAACAAGTCATAGAACATCTGCGGCAACTCTCTGTCTCCTGGGTATTCACGAACCAAAGGTGCGTGCCAAAAGAAAAGAACAAGAAAACAAAAGAAAATCACTGTCGAAATCGTAGGTCTTATACTATTAGAATGTTTATCTAGAGACTCTAAGTATACTGATACGGGTGCTCTTCTAGTCATGCTCGACATGTCTGATTCTGAGTATTCGTCTGCATCTGACAGTAGTTCTTCCGGCCCCGAGGAATGGGCTCCTTACGGGTCGGATTATGCGGGTGCGAAAGGAGTGTGTCTCCACCAGTCAGACGATGTGCATATTCAAGAACAATTTCTTACGACGGAATATATTGACGTCCACAGTGGTACCGCGACAACGAACACGGATGAGCCCCCCCTTCCCCAAAATAGCCCGGATGCCCCCTCTCAGCGTCCCTGCCCACGTATTCGGGGGGCGATCACTGAGGAAACTTTTCGCGAACTACGTGATGAAGCTGACCTGGATGGTATGAATCATGCGGATTTTGAAAAGCAATACACTAACAGAAAGGCTATCGAAGTCAACAGGGATATTAGAATGTCCCTCGATGAGTTTATGCGAACAGCAAAAGAAGAAATGAGACTCCTGATAGAAGAGCATCGAGAAGCTAGGACGGCGATTATAGGGATCAACCAAACTGCCCAAAAAATGATACAAGGCGGCGTGCCAACGAATTCTGAGATGGAGAACTTGGGTCGAATTAAGGCCTGGGCATCGAGGCGGAAAATCTGAGACCCCAGAAGGCGGGCTTCGTCAGAAACAAAAGTTTCCATCGAACCTGACTCTATTTATGGTAGAACTAGAAGCCATGAAGTTATAAACTTCGAGTGTGTAACAGAAGGCTTTGAATTGGACATAAGCGACTACTCGCCACTCTTATGTACGGTAATGTCTATATCTCACCCTGGGAAATCGCACCTACCTACTTCGTAGAATCTTTTTTGAGTCCTGGTATGAAAATGAAGATAGATCTTTATACGATAAGTGCTGAGAAGCTCCCTAATCTTCAAGCAAGTCAAAATTAGCCAAAACAGATGTAGCTGCAAGAAGAGTGTTGACCCAAATCGGGTTGAACAGGACCGACGGCAGGAGAATACTCCAAGATGTACTCCGTCTAAGTACATATGTACATAAGGTACCTACGGAGTATCACAGGATGAAGAAAGTACGGTGACTCCCGGCTATGCTCTGTAGCAATGTGTTGCGGCTCTAGTGCGTCTGTACCTGACAGATCCCTGTAACCGTGCCTGGAGGCAAGAACAGTGGATAACTGTGCCACCAGTCCACCGCGCTAAATACCGATTACCTAACGTGCATCTTTCAATCTTTTGACAAGTGTCGAGAAGCAAATGCGTTACCCGTGCTACGCAGCCCGCGCCCTCAACCTAACTGCCAACTACCATCACCGTCACTGGCACAAGAACGCACACGGATGCCGGGTCATCGACATGTCCTCGCTCCCGCCGTGATACCTGACCAACTGCCTAATTGATCACTTGCGCAATTTCGATCTCCGATATACACGATACATGTATCGTTAGGTCGACCCGCTGTACCGTGCCCGTACACGTGGTCTGCATCTGGGCTGCCTCGAAACATGCTGCCTCCGATGGGCCGCCGCCTGGCCGTGGGTGTAGCTGCGTGTCTAAGCCTTGCCCAGCTTGCCGTTGCCAAGTCTAGTCTTGAAGAGGGTGTGCTGCCGTCGTACCACTACGGCGCTTCGATTCCTGTCGAGTGCATGAATCGCAGCATGTGAGTCCCCCCTTTTTTGCGCCTTTTCGCCTCTTCTTACCTTCGTTCTCCTCCTGCCCGCATACTGATTGACCGTCTGTGGCCAGCGAGACGGGTGAGCATATCCAGGACGCGCGCGACGAGATTCAATGGATTCCTTTTCCGGTGTGTAATGAGACGGGATCGCCACTCGAGTTTCACTACGGCATTGAGACGGAGCTCAACTGCACGATACCGCTGATCGACGACCCCTTCTTCCACTTACTCGAGTTCTACGTACACAGCGACGCGCCCCTCGCCTGTCGCCTACCCGCGCGACCGGCCGCTCACGTCGAAGTCATTGGAGAGGCACCGCAGGCGCCCGAATTCATACCACTCGTCTTCGCCCTCGCCGGCACGCTCGAACGCAGCCATTTACACGTCAGCACCCACCTCAATGTGCTGCTACATAGTACACCCAAGCACCATATACACCCTCACGATAGCGGCGTTCTCGACAGCGGCATCGCCTATAGTACCAGCCCACTGAGCCACATGGACGGTAGCCACACCCGCCGCCTCGTCATTGGCGACCCCTTACCCCTGAGCTTTAGCGTGCGGTGGTTTCCAACTCCCGCCCTTCCCCGGACCGACGGAAAGGTCGAGTGGCAAGGTATGGGCGGTCACATTTACGCGAGTACCGTCTTCTATGCCATCGTCGCTTTCATCGCCGGCACCCTCGCGTCCGGTGCCTACTTTTTCGGTGTCGTCTTGCCTAAGAGGTTGCGTGGAAGAGGGCTCGGAGCCGCCACGCCACTAGGCTACGGTCTCAACGGCAAGGGAGTTGGGAATGGATGGGGCTACTCGAAACGGCTTGACTAGATGCCTAGTCATTCTACATTACACCATGTAACACACTAGCAAATACGGAGAGGAGACGGGACAGCGCCCGTCGTGTACATACTCGATAGACTACGAGGAACCATGTCTGATGTATGATGGAAGCCTTTCTTAGGACTGGGGCTATAGGAGTTCTTGGGGCGTATGAATGGAAAAGGATCTGCGGACTTGATTCTGTTCGGATACCTGATTTCCATTTTGTGGACATCAAGTTAGCTCATTAATTACGCCGTTTCACCACCTATACAATATAAAACACATATTCCATCCAGTGCTTCGTACCTTGAAAGTAATATATACCCCGCCCCACGCATATACATATCCAACTGTGAATTACTACTACTGCACTTTCTTCGCCACATCAGCGGCATTGACGCGTCTCAGCACGCGTGAATACATGTCAATCGTCATCACGACAGCTGTATTTCAAAATCAGCCGACTTTCTCATCGAAGTAGCAGACACCATAAACAGACGAACGCGAGAAAAAGAGAAGAGGGAAAGACTCACCAAGTGCAAAATACCCGCCATACAGCCCGCCCACAAGCACCATCTTCTGGTCCAGCGTAACAACTTCCGGATCCCACAACGCGGCCTCGTACATACACGTCGCAGTCGTCAACGCAGTCTCAAACCCATAGACCAGCAGCGCGAGCTCCACCCCGCCGCCCAATTTTCCAGCGGAACCCCAAAGCGCGCGCACAGCCCATAGAGACACTGGGAGATGGTATACGAGTTCGAGGAACGCGAATAAGGTGAAGAAGGATGGGATTGGAGCTGGTGGTGGGGCGAAGAATTGGTCGTTGTATTGGCTGATGTACCAGGTGCGCAGGTCCCCGAGGAATGAGAGGGGAGAGGTTGGGGGGGACCAGAGGTGCGAGGGGTAGAGGGGGACGAGGTCGACGCCTGTGTTAAGTTAGCGGGGATTGGTAGAGAAGTTGGGGGATGAGAATATGAAGTTGGGATGTTGAGGATGGTGCCGGATAGATGAGAGAGAAAGATGAGCGGGGGCGCATGAGATATGGTGTGTGAAAGGTCATTCCCGTCGCATTCTATTCTAGCGCGGACCTTTCGCGCCCGTTTAGGATAAAAAGTTGCGAGCATGAGGGTCGCATTGTTTTGAAAAAAAAAAAAAAACACTCTTTTTAGCGGAATGCGAAATGAACATAAATTGGGACGGGCTTGATTCAGAATGTGAGGCCGAGTAGTATGAAGAAGAACTATGTTACCTACAGAAGAGGACGGGGATGTGGATCAGAAAATAGACCAAGTAGACCCGGTCTAGTACAGGTCGCGATGAGGATGCCATTTTCAGTTTGGATGTTGAGGCTATGTAGTAAGATAGAGGAGCTTTGAATATCGTATCACGGAGGTTGAATGATTCGCAATTGAGATGACTTATGGCTGTGTCGTGAGCATATGAGAAACGCGTGAGAGCTGATTAGAGCTGGTGGGAGGAAATAAGATTGCCATGTGCTAGTTCATCACGCACTGTATTGGGCACGGTATCTAAGATGAGTATTTCGCCTAGGAGTACTTCTTCGCCGGCGCTACATTTACCTAACATTGTCAGATAATGTGTAGAATAATCTCTCTGAGTGTTGCGAAACGTATTTTAGTCATCATGAGGGAGCTTCTATTGCGGCTATAGATATTTGCTATACAGAAGCATTTAAGGTATTAAGTACAAGAGCCGACATCCCGCGCTAATACGCGGGCTTGGTAAAGTCATTTTATGTAGTCAAAAACCGGGTATATGTCGCTCAGTCAGATGACAACAACGAATAAGCCCGTGTTGCCAATGAGATGTGGTAACCAATCAAGGAGGAGTAGTAAAGAAACAAGAATTCATGAAGACATCAAATAATCAGATCCGCCTTGGTATCATAACATCATTCTCGTGAGGAACATCCAATATAAACAGCCGAGTGCGCCGAAATGACCTTTAAAGAGCCTTTCATGTGTGCTTTAGCTTTCGTCTGATCCGCATGAACGGCTGAAAGTGTAGCGTGCCAGTGTATAGCACTGAGGCAGCACTAATAGCCAAGGCGACCGACCCCAGGTGCTTCCAGAACCAAATCTGGTCGATCCCTGTCTCCCGGATGTCTGATAGATTCATGCCAAGGTAGGACGTGATAAAGGATAGTGGGAGGAACACGACTGTGATGCCAGTGAACAGAAGAATGGCCTTGTTCATCGTGTCCGCGACGATGGATCGGTCGTTCTGCTCTATCGTGCAGATCTCTAATAGCTGTGGCGGAGGTTGTGGTGTGAGTAGTTGACGAGCATGAGACTATGTGTAGAAGATAAGATGGGTATGAGGACTTACATTCTTGAGAGCTCTGTCAAAGTAGCTCTCCATCCTGCGCAGGTCTGCTTCTCGTTCTTTCAGCAGCGCGATCGCCCATTCGAGCCTGTGGCCCATGGACTCGGGCTTCCATCGCCCGTTGTCTTCAAGCTCGTCGCTTCTTAGACTTTCATCGTCGGCTTCGCATTCTGCGTGGTTGCAGTCAACGCTCTCGAGGTCCCTGATGTCGAGTAACACGTTTTCGAGGACTCTGAGATTGTCGCTCGTGATGCTCTCGATGGTTCGGATCTCTTCCATGTACTGGTGGTACGCCCGGACACTGGGAAATGATTAGCTTTTATCTTATCTAAAGACTAACCGGGAAGGTTTGAGGCCGCCGTCAGTTCCACTTAGCATGTGTTTGTTGCCCGACATAATAGGGTGAAGAAACGCAGCGGCCGGTGATATCGAACAGGCTGATCTCTGAGGCGAGACAGAGAACATGGGAGACGTATTGATCACATACAGAACTGGGCTTTGCCCGAGCGCCCAAGGCAGGTCCTTTTTTTTCTTCTAGCATGCATTAGGTATTTGTTTCTTCGAGCACTATAGGTGTTTGTCAGAGTAACCCACCAGAGATCGCATGACCTGAATATTAATTGAAGGGTTAGTGAGCGTTCTTAGAGTAGACGTTTTCGACAATCAAAGGTAAGAGATATGGAATAGGGTGCGGGAAGCCGAGGTCAGATCGAGATCTACGATTCGTCATGACAAATAAAAAGTGAGCCCTTACCTCCATATAGCCATCTAGAATATCGATCGCGCTTCGTCCTCCGCGAATATTGTGAGGTGTTACCGCTGCTTCTGTGAATAGGTAGACGATAAGCCAAACCGCCGCATTGTCTTTGCATACGCTTTTCCAGCGTGCTGTGCCCGATTGTTGGAACGCGTGCATCGTATGCGCGATCACCGAAGCATCTTGGTTGTACAGCATATCGTAGCCTGGGAAATTTATCAACTCCTTGAAATCCTTATTCAGATAGTCGATCCCGGATGTATTCGCAAATGTCAGCATGAATCCTAGCGCCATCAATTAGCCCACAATCATAGACCCTGTCCGCATCGGATAAACTTGCCGTCGGCACGGTTGAAAGCGCGGAGCTTGCTGAGGACCAACGAGGCTTGGTTGAATTGATGGTGATCTGACAAGGATTGTTTCAAAAAGTCTGCCGACGTTGCTCTCCCCGCCAACGGACCGATGTCTTGACGCAGGCAGACCTTCTCTGCGATCGGCATGGGAAAGTCGGCGTTCACCATTTCCCAGAAGCCAAGGTCTCTGTTCAAAATCTTGCGACGCCACTTCAAATCACTTTTCAGGGTGGCGCACAGGCCATCGTCGATGGCGAGATTTTTGAACGCTGGCGTCTCTGACAACTTCTTTACCACCTCTATCCTAGCCTTGTGGTCTTCTCGATTGATGAATGTCATCATGTTGACTTCCGGATACGGCCATCGGGGAAGTCCTGACCGGCGGAACGTGTTGGGCGGGTCCATCTCTTCGGGGCCGCAGTGCAGGAAGATATCCTCAAGTGTCTGTCAAACGGATGAGCGGTTACCCTTCACATGGAGCTTGTATTATGTTCATACTGATTGGAAGATACCAAGCCCGATCGGAACATGGCTAAAGAGGACATACATCGTCAGTTAACTAGGTATCTAAGAATCGACGATGAATACTTACATCCACCTCAGCAAGACGTCATCATCTTTCTGCCGACAGACTGAAAATAAAGTTAGCTTGGTTTATCTAATCCTACAGAAACATGCGCATCTTCTTACTCTGTTCAAAGTCGCACATCCGCTCTATAGTTGGCTTAGCACTATTGGCTTTGAAGTCGCAAACATAGACAGGAACATTCTGCCTGTGGAGAAATTCGACGTTTATCGAGGGGTCCGGCCTAATGTCTCCTACGTGCCTAGGGAGTAGATTCCACGGTGATCGTGCCGTCGTATTTTCAAGGTGCTTGTTCAGAAAATGTCGGAGTAGACGCTGCCATCCTTGAGCACTGGATGATAGTTTATAAGTTGGCGACCCGTTGTTGTCAAAGTACTGAAGGATACGCAGAGTACTAATGGGATCGACCTTTCGACCTGCAAGTCGTTGCTGAGTGTCGCCCCTTTCGGATGGTAACCGCTTTCTAGGCCTCATGGGCCGACGAGGTGCCGGTTGCGCATTCCTTAGCTCAATACTCCTACTCCGTGTGTCCGTCATGGGTACGATTATATAAGCGATATATTAAACGCAGATCCTCGAGTTCTAGAGGTGGATGTACATTAAACACTTGTTTATTCTGAGTAGCGAAAGGTTTGCAGTTGTTCGTCGCGCCGAAAACCAAGTTTTACCCAAATTATCAGCGATTGAAAATGAAATTAATGCATAAACGCAGGAAGAAAGAAGAGGATGGCGCGAATGTAGCGGTACGGTTCATTTAATGCGATCCTGGGGAATCGGTAGCCGATAGCCGAAGACGATCAAGCAGCTCAGCCCCAGAGATCAGAACACAGCGAAATCTAGTATAAAAGCACACACACGCACACGCTCCAGACGCTGCGCAATAATAATAATAATCCTGCCCCGAGTTGAGCCACATGGCGAAAACGATTAGCGCCCTGAGGAATCCGGCCCAACTCACCTGATAATTCTCCCAGTTCGGGAAGCCATAGGCAGGGGGCGCAAGCCCCTGAACAAGGCGGTTTCTCATGCCCACACTGCAACCCTTACCCTAGGAGCTGAACTCTCCAACCTGCCGCTAGCAGCATTGTGTTCATTAAACGGGAATGTCACTTTTACGGCCTCTAGGTTAGGTTCCGTTAGTCCCGTAGGCTTCCAGTCTAGCTCCATGTTTCACGCGTGGATTAATAAGATCACAATACTAATCGCAGGGGTGGTCACATACAAATCTTCCTAACCGCCCCCAACATCGGCTTATGCGAATCAGGTTAATGGCTTCTCCACGCCGACCCAGGGTACGGAGGTAGCTCGCTTATAAAGAGACTAATCACACGAGACACGTTCCACTAGACAGTGGGACTAAGTCGTAGTGTGTCGTGTGTTCACTAGGTAGTGTGCCTTCGCTTGTGTTGAAGTTGCATAATAAAACTGCGTTCGCCTTGCACATCTCCTGCATCGACGTTTGCCTTCTTTTTTTGCTGCCCAGCGGATGGAGGCTTGGCGCGTGACATTCAGTGCAAGCCACGGAATCTGCCTATTCAGCCTCAAAATACCTCCGTATGATGCCATCAATCGTCCGCCCACCAATCTAGTGTAACCCCAATGCCAAGGATTTCAGCGCGTTTAAGAGATCACATCACCGGATGGTGCGGGTTGAGGCCTCTTGCAGCCGGGCGCGGGATATGATATCACTTGCAAATATACTCCGTATTATCTGATATCAGAACAGATGTTCGTGCTATTGCTACCGAAACTGCTTCTTTCTTCGTCTACTATCGTCTCTCGGACACGTATATCTTAAATGTGATATCCGGAGATTTCCGCTAATTATCTAATTTACGGTTTCGACAGGATGATCATATCCAGCTTGAATCCCAACATAATACTTAGTACATCATTCCACTACTGACATATGGCGGCTTGAAGAGACAAGACTAACATCGGAATATGCCTCTTCAGACGCCTCCTCCTTAGCTCGGCGTTAGTTCCTTGTCTGCCTGGCCCGCCTTACTGACGATCGCATCTCTCTCCGCAGAACTATACACCTTCGCAGTGACAAAGCTATCCGCGAGTGTCGTCACCGCCTTCACGAACGCATCATGCGTCGCGAAAGGCGCCTGGTCCCATAACAAATCCAAGAACGTCGGCCCATCCGTGCCCGGCGAGCTGATCCCCGTCACAGGAACATCGTACTTAGGCAGGCCATCATTGCGCTTCCGATTCGCCACGCCCGCGCTCAGCGAGCCGAAAACGACAGTCGGCTCGACGCGGCGGAAATACGACGACACGGTCTGCGAATCGCCAATGTAATAAGGTCGCGCAGTCAAGCTGCCGTTCGTGATCTTGAAAGTCGCATCCCCGGCCGCCGAAGTCCCCGTCTTCAGGATCGCTGCCTTCGAATAATCCCCATCGCGCTTGAGATACGAATACAGCGACAAGCCGTAGAACCCGCCATTGCTATTGCTGCCGCTTGGCTTGCCGACGATCTGCAGCACCAAGGGCCCCCACATGATGGCCTGCGTGTCCGGGCGGTCTCGCGCGCGCTCGATGCGCAGGCTGAAGGGCATCGACACGTCGATCACGTCGCCGGATTTCCAGGTGCGGCTCAGCGTCAGATAGCTTCCCGGTTGCGCCGTCGGGGTGGTTTGAGGTTGTCCGTTGATGCTGACTTGGTACCCCTTGCGCACCCACGCGGGCACGCGGAGCTTGATGTCTAGCTGCCCTTGCCCGGCGGTGATTGTGAATCGCGTCGTGTCCTGGCGCGGGAATGAGGTCTCTTGTTTCACTGTGAAACCCTTTTCTGCCCAGGTTAGGGTGGAAGGGATGAATAGGTTCACCCACAGCGTAGATGCGTCCGCTGAGCGCAGGTAGATCGTCTCTTGGTATTTCGTGTGGCTTTCCATTCCAGTACCGCCGCAGCAGGTTCCAGTATTACCGAAATCGCGAGTGGTTCCCGGGGTGAGTTGCTGGAAATACGTGAGCTGCGGATCTTTGGTGCTGGTGGTGTCGGCGCGCGAGCCCGAGATCTGGTTGAACAGGCCGCGCTCGTAGTTGTCCATGTACGTTGCGTTGTGCTGGTGGAAGAACAGATTCCGCGCTAGCTTGAGCATGTTGTACGCGGTACATGTCTCGGCGCCAGTCCCGGCCATGGCATTGGCGATGTTGTCGCGGTTCTGGAATAGCTCGCCGTTGGTATCTGTGCCTGGATAGCTGCCGCCTACGCCTCCCGTGGCGAAATATCGGTGTGGTGCTACCCAGTCGTAGAAGTTCTTCGCCGAGGTAAAGTAGTCGTCGCCCCCGCCCTGTTCGAAAACTCTCAAGTAACCGATGAATTGAGGGACGTGCTGGTTGGCGTGGAGCCGTGCAGGCCGACGCCGCCCCGGGATCTTGTCGGGCGTTACGACTAAGATGTCTTGGTTATTGACGGACGCACCGAAGAGAGACTCCCGGTTGTCGAAGGCCTTGGCGGTCTGTAAGTGCTTCGCATTGCCGGTGATCTGGTAGATTTCCGGGAATACTTCATTAGCACCGCCGAACTCTCCGCCGATATACAGGTCCCACATGTAGTTGAGATCGTCTCTCGTGAGATTTCCTGTATATTTGGGGTTATTCTTGTCGCCGATAGTCAGTGCCAGATATGCCCAATCCGCCATCGTGGTCGCTATGTTTAACGCCTGAGAGCTATTGGTGTTATAATAAGCGTCTAGCATGCCTCGTATAATCTTGTGCTGCGTGTACCAAGGCGCCCAAGTGTTCGTGTCGGGGTTGCTTCCGTACACTGCCCATCGGGGTGGCCCAAGCCGTAGAACGGTATCTTCAGGAAGAGCACCAAGATAACCAGGGTGTGTGGGCACCCAGTTCGCCGAGCCCGTCCCCGCACCACCACTCATTCGAGCTGTGATGGCCTTCTGGCAAGCAGCCAGCTCGGTGATCATCCAGTCAAGTTTCGTTTTGAAAATCGCCTCTCCCTGATCAACGTACGCCTGGGAAAGCGCTGTCAAGTAGTGGCCTGTCCAGTGGCCGCTCAAAAGCCCACCGTCCTCCCAGCCTCCAGGAGGAGTGACGCCGCTGGGGTTAGGCCGGCCCGCTTGGTTGTTGAAGAGCACCATGAATTTCTTTTCATCGTATGATCGGAGAAAGGACTTGATCCTATCACGCTTCTCTTGCAACATACCGTTTCCTAAGCGGACTTGATCAAGGCGAAACGGACGTACAGGCGCAGTGGACCCTGGACCGAGGTCCATAGCTGAAGCGTCAGTATTGATGACACCACTGCAGAGAAGTGCGACCGCGCCAATGGCGAGGGCACGGACGAGCCGACGAGGCCCGACCGTGGTATCGTAACCCCAGGCCATGATGAGACTTTGGCTATAACGGTAATGTTAGCGGTGTAATTAGCAGCAGAGGAGCCTGAATATGCTATGTACCGAGGTCTCCGGCGATTAAATCTCAACAGCAACGTTATTAAAATACGATAGTTGTCGTCTCGACGTTGTCAAGCGGCGGCGAGAGGGTGCTATGCCATGACAAGGAACGGCTTCAACCTAACGATAGTGCAGCATGTTACAGTCCCCTTTATGTTATCCGCAGAGGACACCAAAAGCGTGAGGGGTTCGGCCGATCCCTGATAGGAGGCATTATCGCAACCCACAGTGGCGGATAATGGGATGATTCTCCGTATCGCGGATGGAAGGTATATGTGTGGCGGATTCCATGTTGTCCGCCGGCCGACTGGTGGGATAAAAGCGTCTCCACGGATCTGCCCAGTCCACTAGCTACTGCTACGCTCAGAACATGCGCTCGAATAGGACCAGATCTTGAGCTTATCAAGCTCTCCAAACTAGCATACCGAATCTCGTATTCATAGGTTGAATGGGCAGCAGGTCAGGACAATCAATATCTTGAGCCCAAGCCAGGTCGGGATAGTAAAAATGGTAATGTCGCTCTGAAGCTAGAAATGTTGCGCTGATTCGAAAACGCCGTGGAGATGCGGGGAATCTACCGGTATGTGACTATCAGAAGGAAGTCAAAAGGACCAAATGCAACATTGTGTGGGACAGATCCTGCCAACTCCTTGGCGCGATGATCAGTTCTGCCAAGACAGGATGAGTTCTGTTAGAGCCGCATAGGGCATCCAATCGCCACTATCTTACGGAGTAGGTACCTGGTAATTAATTTTTGCGAGTTAAATTCATAAGTGAGCTACTCCGATAGATGTAATAGGATTCGTGATCAATAGTGTATCGTTTTGCGAATTTCTTTAAGTTTGTAGGCATGGCAAATTATAGAATGCTCAAGACTCGACACAATTACTATAGAAGTGCAGAACTGATTAGGTAGTGTTGAAACCATCGCCAATTCGAGCGTGATTTGCTATGTTCAGTTTTGAACAGATAGCACTGCACTGTGAGAGACATACTCTATTGAATTTTATTGACGAATAATTAGCTGTAACTGTCTCGTATGTCCGGAGAATTGAAGAATCAAAGAATAAGTAATACATATATGAAGAATAGGTCCCCCCCAAACTGCGACGGCAACTATATGCTCACTAGCCCCCAAGTATCATGCCACACTAGGTTACTTCCGCGTCACTAATTATCCTTGATAGTGATATTCTTGACATTCTTCTTACCCGCGGAATAAGCCTCCTTTTCCTCCTTCTGTAGGGCCTTATCCCCAGATTTAGATGCATCTCTTTTGATGGTAGATTCTGGGTTGTTCTGCTCTGTCGGGCCCCTACCTGCAGGAATCCCCTGTGATAGGTCTTCTGCACTTAGAGCTTTTCTAGCCTTCTTCTTCTCAAGAAGTCCGACCGCCGTCGTATCGGCGGTTTCGGGTATATACGGCAGACTCTTGACTGTCGCACTCGTTTTCCCCTTTCCCCTCTCCAAGCCCAAAAACTCCTCGTGCGTCGTCTCTAGTTGGTGAGCAACCAACTCGTTCCATTGTTCTCGCATCCGCAGGACGCGCCGCGACTCAGTTTTCCTCCGAGTTCCCTTACCGTCTTTGGGCGGCCTGCCACGAACATTCGGCAGGTCATCGTACTCGATGCCCGCGTATTTGCGCAGGAAGGCTGGGAAACTCAGTAGGAAGTGGAGCTGTTCGCCTCGGTCTTGAGTGAATGGCTGTGTGATACCGGTGCCCGGGTCTGTTATTTTCCGATCAGTGAAATCGGCCATGGTTGGGATCTTGTTTCTTCCCGTGGGCTTGTTGATGGTTAGGACAGTCATGTCGGTCTTTTCCAGATATGGTGACTTGTTCGTCAGTCTGACAGGGGTATTGTGGTTGTTGACTTCCTGAGACTTCTCCTCTTCCTCAGGAACATCTCCATTAACCTTTGAACCGGGATTGTAGTATGCAAATGATCGATCTCCGGCTTTCTCTTCAGTCTGGTATATTCTGGCAAATAGATAACTGAGGGCTTGCACTGGAGTTTCCGCTCCCTGGGCGTCGAAAGACGGTTCCTCGCCCTTTTTGCTGTCTGTACCTTTCTGTTCAAATAGGTCGTATACAAGAGCTCGTGCTGATTTATCTGTACTTCGCTGTAACCTGATCTCTGGTTCCTCAATGTCGACGATTGCTGGGTATCCATCTGGATCCAGCCAGGCATCGATAGCAGGCGGCCCATTGTCGTCTTCGAATGAGAATCTGACGAGCCAGTACGGATCACCACGATCGCAGATCTCTTGCTCGCAAATGGTCGACCATATGCTCCTGGCCTGGTCGATAATTTCCATCCTGTTTTCCTTTACTATCAAGTCGAAATCTTGGCGGTCTGTTCGTTCCGGCTCCTCTCCCCCCGTTTTGAACGCAATTTTTAGATCTTTCGTCTAGTCATAAAAAAAAAAGTCAGCATCTGAACCGCGGCTATTACTATAAAGATAGCTTGTTTCTGCCATTGATTTGGACACTCGGCTACATAATATCAAGGGAGACGGGTATTACAAAACGGATCGAAGTGGGAGTCAGCGAAGTGTTGCGAAGAGAACACATACCGTTTTCTTATCCTCCTTGTTCCTTTCTTTAATTATCGGGTCGGTAGTATACTTTTTCTTTGGCTGCTGAGCCTTCTGGACCCCGTCGAGAAGATGGAGATTCTATACTGTCATATCAGAATCAGTTGAAGGCGTATTGGCGTGTTACTTACCGCCTCCCGATATTTCTTATCCTCTTCTTTCTTTCTGGCATTGTCTCCCGCGTATGACTCTCGATGCCGATTTAAAACATCATAGTATTTCAAATAAGTGTCGTCGTCAGGTAGTTCGAAATCGAGCTCCTCCGCCTTTGGAAAGTCCTCCTCCTCGGCAATGATTTCCATTATTGCCTTGACCTTATCTTGAGCGGCATGGTTCGCATTGACATCTAAGCCACTCGCCTTGAGTTTTGACATCCAATACGGAGAGCGAGTGGTATAAAGCTCAGCTGTGGCACCGATTTTCCTCTGCCTGAGGAAATATGCCTGCACAAGATGGAGGACCGCCCAGTTGGGATGACCGTGCTTATGGCCTGGGGTAACGAGGACTCTAGTGGGCTGCATTGTCTCGAGAATATTTTCGCGAAAGTCATGAATATGCCTGCTCGTTAAGGTTTCGCCGAGCGAACCATGATGGTCCAGTTTAATCATTTTGACGGGGAGCTTTGGAAGCCTGTCGGCTTTGGTAGCCATGTCTCTCATCCAAGGTACAATCCCGTGAATCTCGACATCTGGGTTCCCGTCGCCTCCGGTGAAGTACGATGTTCGTCCACTCTCCGGCCAGTACACCAAGGCGAGGATAGAGGTCTCGTTTTTGCTCGGATTTTTCGTGATTTGAGATGCAGAGCTGCTGTGTACTCCGTAGCCGCCGGCGCCGACTATAACAAAGCGTGGACGCCCCCTCTCCGACTCTGAAATAGGAGCAGCTGAGTGTACACCGCATTTGGCGTCTTCATCATGAAACGAAACCCCTTCGAATCTCTGAAACATGCGAGTTCTGGAAAAAATATCGATGCCAATGCCATGCCCACCGACAATGGGGTCATGCTGGAGTGTGATCCCATACTTTCTCGGATCAAAAATTAGCTCTTCTCCACCGCTGTAGAAAGTCACATTATCCTTGAAGTACACTTGGCGAAAAGGCAGATTGGCGGCGGCTCCACGAAGGGTAGGTGCTGAATGTTCTAGAAGGTCCTTGAGGCCCTTATAATGATCTTGGTCGTGGTGCGTTGTAACGATTGCGTCGAACTTCCATTGGTCAGTGTACGCGCGGTCGATGGCCTCTAAGGCTCGGATGATCATTTTGGCGGCTGTCTCATTATACTTGTCATCGCCACCGTCCATGAAAAAGGCGCTGACCACGCGAGGGAGCTGCGTCTGATCATCGCTGATCTGTTCGTCGTCGCCGTTGGATATTCTGAGGAGAAAGTGTGCGCTGGCATCGCCGATGGGGACTGGAATCTGCCAGTTCTCGACGCGATACTGGGCCCTTTTGGAAAGTTTTGTTGCAGTGGTGGGCTGAGTCAATTGATTGACGAGTCGTTTACACTCCTCTTCGAAGTCGAATAAGTCATCTTTTCCGTTCATGTTGGATATTTTTGAGTGTTATGCACAAAGTAGCGGGGGCTAGGGAGTAGTCTTTTGAGACTTCAAACTTGACTTCTAGGATGCGTGGCTGATGACAGACTGCTGTGATGCACTATTAAATATATTGCGCGAAGCTCCAGAGGCGTTTAGACTCCTCTATGAATCAACGAAGTTGTCGACCATAGCTTGTCTGCGAAAGAAGTTTCAGAGGCGAGTTTTGTCAGAGGCTTTATAAGATAATAGTATGCATATCTGCGAAACAAGGGCCTCAGCACTCCTCATCACTAGGTTAGGTAGAACGGTGGACGAAATCTCTGACATGTGTAATACTCTGCTCATGCACTGCAGCCCGCCTCTTGCTGAGGCGGGCTGAATGAAGAACTAGGCCCCTCGACTTCTCCGTTCGACGGGTCTGGACCGTCGGTTTCAGAATCATCTGTCAGCTGAAGCCTTGCATACTGCGGGACTTCAGCTCTCCAGCTTTGTAACATAGCAATCTTGGCAAGCCCTATGTAATACTTGTTATCATGATGTCCTATACCTAAGCCATTGATCGGAACTAAACGAACCGCCTAGCTGAACTCCCTTAGCCATTCAATAGTCGCAAGACCGCCTGCTCTCCACCGTTGCATCCAGCCCTGATATCCAGCGGAAAGACCGTGCCGGTCGAGAGTGGCGCCGATATTTTCGCCAACCTTCAGGTTCTTGCCGAGCGTTGTCTTAAACCCGGTATCGCGTCAGGACCCCTGCTCTGCGGACACGTTCCTTGTGATCCTGCTGATGCATTCTTCGTTGACCTCAAGGCCGAACGGCAACCTTGGAGCGCCGGAGAAATCGGTAAGCTCACACTCACCGAAGCCGTCGATCCATAACCTTGGCCGATGGCCAGATTGAGGCTACGGGCTGCGAACTTGGCCTCGTCAACACTCGGCGAGTTGCCCAAAATCTCGATGGTGATGGAGCGGCCGAGATGTTTATGCTCCATGCGAAATCGGAGGTATTCTATCTAATGAAGTGATAGCTTGACATATTTTAAAGGACAATGGCGGCGCCTATGCCTGCGCTGCCTATACAGGCTGGCGCGACTCTTCGATATGGCTATGATGTCGTCGATACACGGCTTATGCAAGGGCGAGATAAAACCCTGGCAAACGATCGAATCGTTGTGCGCCGCTAGGAGAAGATACACTATTCGGTCAGTTCTTATCGTTAGTGTGATAGGGCAGGAAACTACAACAGATTTGTTCAAAAAGTTCCAAAGCTCTCGCTTCTCAGAGCACAGCGAGTTCATGCAACATCGCAATGTACAAGAAATCTCTGGCACTTACTACCCGTGCAAGGGTTTTCATCGGCAAGCGGTCTCGGCCATCGGAGACGGCGCGTGGCCGAGATATTGATCGGGGGCTTGCTCAGTCCCTCCGGGTCCGTCGTCAGAGACTCAGAGTAGCTGAAGCTATTCCCATTTGGATCTCGTACCTGTTTCTATCTGGGCGGCATAATACACTATTCACAGACCCATGTAAACGCGATGCAGGGGCTGTTCAGCTGTGAAGACTACACTACTCACGGCGTAAAGCATCCGAGATCGGAATATTGATTGCCACATGGCAATCTAGACCGAGACGAAGAGATATTTTACAGAATCTGATACTTCGCGTAATTGAAGCCCTTGATAGAGCTTCATCAGACGATTACAGTCGCGGTGATTGGATCGGAGGCTTGTGCCATATGCGCTGTGACTCCTTGCGCCAATGTCTAAGAGCTCGGCTCTTTGCGCTGGGCCTTGGTTGACTATGGAGAGCACGAAGGGCTTCATTGGGTGGGCAGAAGCGGTAGCACTGCCTATATTAAGATGGAACGCATGCACATGCCCATATGAAGCTTGAAACAGAGAGGTAGATAGGGCCAAAGGCTCTATCTCGAAGGTTGGGAAACAGCCAGCTGTATGGTGTGTGAACTGAAGGTACTGAAGGTGAAGAATCTAAGTCTAGAAAATCTCTGCGAAGCTACGCAATTTTGCAGGTGGCACAAGCTACAAAGTGGCTTGCGTGTGTGGCTAAGCCACACGCACTGTCACAATATATGATCCGCAACATTTGAGAACGATAGAATCTTGGGGGCCATTTCTGTACATAAGAGAAGAACCTGATTCCAACTCAGAAGAGGGAGTTGAAGCCTGCGTGCTCTTAGGAATATCATACGCATCCCCATACACGACATGGGTCAGCTACTGAGCCAACCGTTTCCACCTCCCCCGACTCTCACGGAGAACAGTCTAGGTAAGCGATCAAAGATGGCCGTGCTTATGGGTGATTGATAGCACATAGGTTTTCCTCGTTACATGCGGTACCTCTGGCATTGGCAAATCACTGGCTTCATAAGCGAAGTTGGTGTCCGGTACATCCTGGATGCGATACAACAAACAAATCAGTCCTGCACACCGCTACTGTTCGCTTATGAGTGCACTGCGACACTCACGGTAAAGAATGAGTATGGAGTGCTATTCCAAAATTCCACCACAAAGGTACAGATCGTCCCGGCGAGGCTGAGTGACCCCCATTCTTCGCTGAGAGACGGACAACGACAGGGGTAAGTGCCTGTTGGTAATCTGTTGATGACATCTCCACATAACAGTCACTAATTAGCACACAATATCGTGCCAACACAAGAGCTTAATTTAGGTAATCTAATGCATTGTACAGCAACAGCCTAACAATACTTAAGAGAAGCAACCGTATCTGCGCATCACATCTTCTGGTTTAACGTCCGCAGTCTAGCACTTTGGGAATTTCTGGGTTAAGGCGCGGGGGGGCGGATTGTCCACGCTTACTTAGTACCTAGCGCACCCGACCACTTGGTAACGGCGGGTCTCTAATGTATGTATGTACATACAGTACGTAAGTTATAGACCGGGATAGATAGTATTAAATCGTCTACAAAACGTATTTATAGAGCTCATTGCTCCTGGAAGGATGTTCACAACCAACTTATGAGGATGATGTAGAAGTGAAAATGACCCAGCCCGAGCTACACTAGCAGTCGAGCGGAAACTAGGAAAGGCGACTATAATCTACTTTATCTCTGGCTTCAAGCTGTATATTGCAGATTACTATATGGCCGCATTTCAACGTCTGAGTCCAAAAGGTTTCGTCGAAATTGCCCGTCAGCATCTAAACTCCTTTCGAACCGGTCGTTCGCAATTGTCGTCTCACATACCGCCTGCGACCCAAAAGGTTGCTGTTGTACACTGCTGGTTCGTCGCCGTCAGCACGAATGCTGTCATCACGCCTAGGTTTAAGGGTGGCTCTCAATAGATATTCCAAGTCATAGTAATAGATTACCGATCTTATCACCCCATAAACCACGCAGACTGTGACTCATTGACACCACTAGAAAATGGTCATTCCACCATCCAAAACAAGGGAATGGCCAGTTATATAGCTCGACCAGGAGCTGCATAAGAAGACAGCCGAGTGAGCAACCTCTTCCGGCGTGCCTATGCGATTCATCGGGATGCCCATCGTCACCGTGTCATCGTTGATGACGGGCACCGAATCCTTCAGTCTTTGGAGCATGGGAGTCTGGACCCATGTCGGGCAGACGCAGTTCACGCGAATGCCAAGTGCTGCGTTCTCAATGGCTTTGGCCCCCAGTAAATATTATTAAGTGTTGTCCCGAGCTCAGGAATAAGTAGGGCTCACCGGCTGTCGTTGTTACCGCCTGCGAAGCTTGCTTCGAAGCGTTGTACTGGCCCATGTTCGGTGGTGAGATGAGGGAAGTAACTGATGCGATGTGGACGATCGATCCCCGGACGGTCCCACGAGCGCTGTCTGAGCCTACAGCCTTCGCCTCCTGCTTGGCCATTGCGCCGCATACGGCCTTGGTCACGAGGAATGTGCCGTTCGCATTCACTGTAAGCAGCTTCTGGAACTCGGCGAGACTCGTCTCCGCAACGGGGGTATAAGACTGGAGAGAGATCTGGGTATGATATTAATACACGATTATGGTGAATTTCTTGTAATGAATGAACGGAACTCATCTACCCCAGCCGAATGAATACAATAATCCACACGTCCGAAAGTGTCAGACATGTAGACGATCATTGCTGTGACCGACTCTTCGACAGAAACATCGACCTCAATGGCCTCTGCCCGGAAGCCAGAGCGAGAGCTAAGAGCTGCGGCTTCCGCAGCAACCTCTTGGGCTGCCTTGAGATTGATGTCCGCTACCAGGATTCCATCGACGCCAAGTTTGGCGAGCAGCAATACACAGGCTTTGCCAATGCCGCTCCCTAAAATTTCCCGTCAGCCCACCGTCTCACTAGTCGGAGGCGAGGAGAGGTCCTACCACCACCGGTGACCAATGCATGACCGGGGACTTCCATAACGTTGGTGAACTTCGGATGTATCTTAGTACTCTTCTTTCAGACACAGCGAACGGCCAGGTCTCGGATAAGCAGTAGTTGGGGAAGAGAGTGTGTCGATGAGCGGTCATATATACATGGGGAATCAGAGCCAGGTCAAAGGCTGAATCCTAGCAGTGCCTTCAGGCCCCCAACACCCCTCTCCGGGGATCGTGGTCTTTGTCTCTTCCTTGGCGCCCTTAAGGGCGAACATGGGCAGTATGCTGTCCAACATACATGAGAAACGACCAATCCGATCTGATACTCCGTACAGGTCTGTAGTCACATTGTATATGCCCCACTACAGTATGGGGGGCACTGCAGTTGCAGCCTATAAAACAGCATCAATTAACGAACACTTATAACCAACACACAACAATCAATACCACCACTACTATGTAAATCTTTGCAAAGTATGCATTATCCACCTATCGTGCATATTTCGACATCAACAAGATCTATCTACTTGTTGGCTGTTTAGGGGGGTTGGGGCGAAATTTGAGCCGTTGGATGGTATCTCGTGGGGCTCGGAAACTGATCTTTCTTTCCAGATCCGAATTGGACAAGGAAACCACGCAGCATCTCGTCGCGGATCTAAAGATGACTGGAGTGCAGGTAGATGTTGTTCGTGGTGATGTCTGTCGAGTGGAAGATGTCCAGGCGATGATTGATACTTGTGTCGATCGCGGGGAGCAAATCGGAGGGGTCGTGCACGCTGCAATGGGACTTTACGAGGCACTCTTCGATGACATGACGGCCGAGCTGTGGCATATCTCTGTCGAGCCCAAGTGGCGAGGCACATAGAACCTCCACAATGCTTTGCAAGAACATGAGCAAGGACTCGACTTCTTTGTGCTCACCTCATCCACGACAGGCGCAATCGGCGTCGCTACAGAAAGCAACTACTGCGCTGCCAACGCCTTCCTCGACGCGTTTGCACAGTGGTGCCGCCGCCAGGGAAAGAAGGCCGTGTTTATCGGGCTGGGAATGATATCCGAAGTGGGCTACCTCAATGAGAACCCCAACATCGAAGCACTATTGCTGAGAAGAGGCCTGCAACCACTAGACGAGAAGGACTTCTTGCAAGTGATGGACCTTGCTGTGAGTGATACCCCGGCTGGTGAAGCACCGCTTCACATGATTACCGGAATGAAGACGATCGGAGTCCAGAGGTTCCAAGCTCAGGGGTACCATGTCACACACGGTCATGGATGACTCTCGTTCCTTGGTTCTGGCGGCAGCACTAGAGGCGGGGCAGAGATCCAGTAAGAACGTCAGTCAAAAAAGCGGGAGCAGTCTGCAGAAGGCTACTGTCATCCCAGCGTGGCTCCAGGAAATGCCCACTCACATCAAAGATATACTGTTGGCGGAGGATACCGTGGACGAAGACCTGACAACCTCTCTTCTACGCGCAGTTGTCCGCCGGTTCTCCAATCTCAACCTGACGCCAGCAGATCAAATCAACCGCCAAAAGTCGTTCGTTGACTACGGGGTAGACAGCATGATCGTGTCTGAGTTTCGCAGCTCCAACGGCACAGTCACAACGCCAGGTGAAACTCCGCCGTGCGCGAGTGGCAGAACGCTTTCCGATGCGGTGCCTTATAACGTAAGTACACCAACCAGATGGACAAGTCGGATCAGGATGCGGTCTTGCGCAGCTGCAATCTGCTCTCTTGATAAATAAAAGATCAATAGAAAAAAGGCAAAGTAGAGAGGGCTGCGACTCTGCCTTCCAGACTGAGGAGAAAGAATTAGGTACCTGTTCCCAGACCACCGACTGTGCCACCGATAGCGCAGCGGCTGGACTACTGCTGCTTTGTCGGTGTCAAACTATGCACTCTCGTCTGCTCAGCACGGACTAGACAGGCCGAGCTTGCACTGACAAGACCGGAGCGCCTAGGGGTATTTGTGCCGGCAATATATAATTACTAGCGATGAATTATGCGACTGGCCCTGCGGTGCTTGAGGGACGCCGGCCGGTGCGACACAGAAGTCTCAGGCCCAAAGCGAGGGAGAGGAGTTGCGACCACGCCGAGACGGCCCGACTCACATGGTCTTTTGACTAAAATTCCGGATGTCGCGACTTCTTCGAGGACACGTACGTCTGGCGGAGCTACGAGAAGCTCGTAGACTTGCCGGAGGAGACACCGCGCCTCAGGTTACGGTGGCCGCGCTTCGAGCCAGCAGGCCGCAGCGCAGGTGCCTTGCTAACGCCTCACTTAGTGCTGATCCCGGGCTCCATGATCCGGGAGGTCCGGGTCCGCAGGGCGTGAGGGGAACCGCCCCGGCGCTGACTTGAAGATTAACTACAACTTGCACGGAGCGAGACGGGCAATCCTATCACAGCACGAGACGGAGAGGCGTGAGGGTTGGCCTGTCCCGTTGACACCTGGCAGTCTCGAGGCTATGCTATGAAGATTGATCTTATTTTCAGCCCGCTGGTGCCGCCAGTCGATGCAATCGCCTCTCCGATGAGCCGTGTTCTGCTCCAGACGTCAGTCGCACGGTGTTTGAGCATATGATTGTATATATTGTGCCACCAGTGAGGATTCTGAGGGTTCATAAGAGAAATCGGAACGATTATACAGCAAATCTCACACATGCATATACAAGCTCATAATGGTAAATCAATCGGCAAACAGAATTGATTGCGAAAGCCGTAAAATGATGACTACCTTAGCCAGCAAGCTTTGTGTCAGAGGAAAAGGGGTCTGCCAAGCCACGAAATTTTCTAAGCGTCACTTTAGTTGGAACCTAGCCACCCAAAGTGTGGCTGGTATGTGGCTGAACTACCCGCGCTGAGGCCCCTGAAGGAATGTATATGAAGGATAACATTAACTGTCTGCTATATAGTACATTTGAACGCAATAACATGTACAGAGTTGATAATTACCGGGGAAATATTGAAAACTAATTGGACTTTAGGTAGTGAAATGGTAGCAATCTTGGCTATAATTATTGATGATAGGGGTTATCTCGACCTGACTGAAGTTCAAGTACCGAACTACCTACTGCGGAACTCATGAATTCAACGCAAGAGGGTACGTGATACAGGGTCGATGCCATCTACGCCGTGCAGGGTGATGATGAAATTTTGTGTCGTTCTCCCATCCCGATGTGTCATTCGTATTCGGGATTGCTCACTAAATCTGCGAGTGCAACACAGTCAAATACTTAGAACACAAATTTGCACCTATAAATAGAAGTCAGAAGACTCTAACATGGTACACGCAGTGTAGCCAGAGATCTAAACAACACGTAAATACTGATGCTGCGGACGTTACAGTTTGTGCCAGGGAGTTTAATTTGATCATATCGATATGTGTGGCATAATTCGGCCGCGAAAGCTGCTGTTGTTCTATACCTAAGCTAGTGCAGATGGTCAATCGTCCGACTTCATATCTTTCTACTTCTGCTACAAGCCAGATGTCATGCTGTTAATAGAGCTATAGTCTTGTGTGTAGAAGTGTGTACTCGAAAGGAAGACAGGGACTACGCACAGATTTTGGATATTATCACTGTTTTCTACTGGGACTTATCTTGTACAATAGTTTTTCCTTTTGAAAATTTATGTCTATTTGTCAATTTTTAGATTTAAAACACATAGTGACTGTTGAAATTGAGTAGGCTATATCATTCCTATATCACTCTGTATTCATCTTCGTATGTGTCTACTACTTAGAGTTGCCACATTCTTTAATAATAGTTTTATACCCCGAAGCTTTATCGAAAGGGCCGCATCATAGGTTAAATCTTCAGTTAAAAGGAACATGTTACGATTACGAAATAGTCTTCTTCGCAATCATCGTGTATCTAGTGAAGTCCCAACAAGCTCCATCCCTCGATTCCTTCGCCACCGCGGGCATCAACTCCTCAAGCTCCTTGGCAAAAGCCTCATTACGAGTAGTTCGAGCTAGCAATTCTAGGAATGCGAGATTGGATTCATACATTGCGTATGAGAGGTAAGGTGGTGTGTGGGTGGTGTCACGCTTGTCCATCTTAACGTCGCTCATCCCAGCACTCTCCGCTAGTTCGCCCAGTCTTGGTACCCACGTGGGCTTGAGACGCGAATCTAGGCGCTGAGACAGATAGAACATCTTTGTCACTGCCTCAACTTTATTGTCCGGTCGGGCCTTTTCGATGCGGGACGAAGAGATATCTGCCTCGTCCCATTGAAGATACCCGCCGGGTTCTGTGGGCGCAGAATTGTCAGCACGTAACGGAAGGATAGGAAATAATGATATAAATGCGCGTTATATGCATGGTTCTACAGAAGTAATGAACAGAGATAACGAAATTGGCGTGGCTTACTGAGTAGCTTCATCAACCTCTGAAGGACTGATGGAATCTCGTCATCGAGCAGCACGAAAATAAGCAGGCGAACATGCACGATGTCGTATTGCCCAACCAGGTCCTCGGGGGGTTCCTGTTTGATGTCCCACTCGCGGAATGAAACATTTGACGGCAACCATTCCGTAGGTGTTGTGGCTTCGAGCGAAACGTCTAGCCCATCCAGACGCGCGGATGCAGGCAAGCGGGAGCTCAGATCCATCAGCCATACCCTATATAATAGTTAGTCATAAATGTTGTATTTGATCAATCAGAATTTTAGCTTCATACCCTGAACCTGTTCCTACATCTGCGATGCGGTGTTGTGGGCCAACTGGGGGAATTTTGGGATGGATGCGATAGCCAAATAGCTCTACCCACTGATAATGCTGCAGGTTGAGCCTGTCAAGTTGTCGCAATAAGGGTCAAATTAGTAATATTTCTTGGTTTCATGATGGCGGTTAAAGGCACCTGGCATACCGATTTCTATCAAGGTAGTCGCGAGTAAAAACGTACTCAGGCTTCGAGCCGGCCATTCTGGAAACTGGAAATTTATCAAGGTGAAGTGTCAATTGACCTCTAGCGATTAGGAATTCTTAAGCACAGATTCGAGAAGAAGATGGCAAAAGACGGGCGGGGTAGCGTCCTGCGATCATATATGACCAATTATAATACGCCAGAATTGAATGAGATATCCGACTTTTTATAACATGAACAGTATATCAAACTTGTGATCCTGGTACGTAATCTGATTATATAGGCTATAGCTACTGGTGATACTGAAGAGCTTTTCCATAGTTTCAAGAGTTCGTAGGTGAAGAAGGAACATTCTCCTTGTAGGACAGGTCAAAGCGAACCATCGAGCCTGGCTCAATCCCAATCGGTGAATGCATCACCTAAGAATGATCCAGCACATCCCTAATCTAGGGATTACGTACGTAGGTCTTGTGCGCACCCCCGCGCAGGTCTTGGTTTGCAGGCCAATAGATTTGACAAAGGGCATATCCCTGCTTTACGCCTCAATTGTGCTACTAGTCATATATCACAAAGCAGCTGAAAAATTATGGGATACCTCGGCACGTTGATCCCGTCTCATCCGAAAGTTTGGCTATTGGTGTGCTGCTATGGCCCATGGGCGCAGGATCGAGATCCCTTCTGATTTCTACCATACGAACAAGCTTCCTCATGGAAAGCGTCGCACAACAGCGACGATTACTACCTACCTATTTTATACCGGTATTTGATGTGGTGTGGGAGTCTGCCAGTGGGTTGTTCATGGGGATTAACATCGCCGCTTACCTGGCCCTATCTTTCCCGCATGCTTTTCGCCCCATTCGACCGCATTGAGCCGATAGGCGCTTACCTGCATGACCAGCTCCAGTATATCACGCAAGGATAATGCGGGAGCATCGCCCGTTTGAACTTTGCCGAAAGTAGTGCAAGGCAGTTTTCTGTTTCATATGATCTCAAAATCTTGAGCGATCTAACCTACCCTAGCTAATAGAATGGCTGAGACGAGAATGGCAGTGTTACACAGAGTCTACGCATCGGAGAGAACCAACTACCCCTCTCTTGGCTGTTATCTCTTGGACACTCTCGTGCCTTTGGGTAAAGTTGCCTCGGTTGAGAACAGTGCCAATTTCTGATCCTGTCTTGAGCGCCTAACTATGAGGCCCTCGTTGAAGAGTAATTGTTTACTTATCAACGGGCGAAGAGAATGATTACATAGACGGAGTGTTAATGATAGACAGCAGTAAGGGGTAATTGAGCGTTTTGAAAATACATGATAAATATAAACATCACGGCATCAAGAATTGGTCAGAATAGCTTAATATCCGCTGGCTCTCGCGGGAGGCCGTCGAGACGATTAATCGATAACCAGTCTCAGAGTCTCATTAATATTGAGCTGAACCAACCCTGTACGGATCAAAAAAAATGCAGCCATGCCAGCGAACTATTCAAGAGCGGATCAAACTAACCTACTGATGCGCCCACACTCATACTTGAAGTACCTTTTTCTGGGGTACAAAATTCTTCCTCGCCATAGACATGGCCTTTTGAACTTCCCACTCCCAAGCCGTCAAATTGTCATCTTCCTTGTTGCCATTAGCTTCATGGGTGTTAAGTAGTCTTTTCATGCTCGCGTTGCGCTCCGGTCTGGCTAGATAGGCCAAGGAGTATTTATCAACAAGCCGTTGGTCCCCGGGCGCATGTGAGACCCGGTGCATGCTACTACGTAAAACACCTCCGGTCCACTGGGTCATTGCGTCGCCCATGTTCACAATGAGGCAACCTGGCTGTGGACGAGCCCAAGCCCAAGCCTTCTCGTCGAGTGGGGACCCTCCAGGTTGCAAGATCTGGAGGCCACCCACAATGTTTGCCAACAGCGTGATAGTCCCAAAGTCAGTGTGGTGGATCAGAGAAGTTCGGAGATCCGCCGCTTCTGGGCTGGCATACGATTTCAAGAACCGAAGAACTGTGCCGGACACTTTCGTAGGCGGCTGCAATGAGATGAACGTATCTTCTGGTAGCTTCAGCTGCCGTGCGAGGGCTTTATGCAAGATAGAAGTGATGTCTTGGCAGTGCCTTATGTACGAAATGATCAACGGAAGATGACAGTAGAGCGACGATGGTAAATCTTGTAAAGGTGTCGTTCCCATTAGTCCGTCTTGTGCAATGTTGAACATTTCATATCGATCTGGTTCTTCTTTCTCTGTCTTCGCCTGGCCCAGAGGTTTGAATCTTGAATATGTTAGGAGATATCCTTATTAAGCACATAGGTGTATAATCAGAACATGGTGCGGTATGCGGTATGGCAAATAGGAAAGAGGAGATGAATGATAATCAGGCTTACCCCAAAAACGACCGCGGAATGTCATTCAGGTGTTGCTCTTTTATATCATCTGGAAGATTCATAGTCTCCTGACAGATGAGGAAGAGTTGGTCAATTTCATTTATTAGTCTTGTGCCCAACTCATCCTCACGCAAATCAAGAAGAAAAAATCCAACATCTTTACAGGCCTTCAGAACATCTTCTTCGACTTCATCGTTCCTATCGCGTAGACTTCTGAAGGAGATGGTGGGCATAGGGGCCGTGGGCACATCTTGAGGGAAAGGGGGGATGTCTTTGAACAAAGCCTCTGAAGCCATTCCGATGAGTGGGCTTAGTGATTTAATTGACTGGGAAGAAGGTTTACGGCATGGAAATATTCATTCATCGACAGGGTGTCATGTGGATGGGAAATAGGAAGACAATATTCTGAAACGTTGCTAATCCACCAAGTGAAACAAGCACCTCTTGTTGGCTTCTATCTTTCACTCAGCGACAAGGTTAACAAATAGGCCGGATAACCCGACACCAACCTTTGTTCTTTAAGTATAAAACTAAACTGTTTTCGGTAAATGCATAAGCGACAATGTCTGCCTGAAGTTATGCAATGTGAAAAGGCATGATATGATCATAATAATGCGATGCGACGTATTGTAAGATGAGATATTCATAATGATACGCAATTGAAATACATTCGGCTAAGCGATGGCGATAGACCGATAGGCTGGCTGGGCATGCCGAGTAACCCGTGAAAACTACAGTGATTCGCTATTGTAGTACGCAAAATTGTAGGCACGGAATGCGAAGGGGGGTGACACTCGGTAGCTGTGTGGCATATATCTACAAGGGGGGGCTGCAGTCCTGTGGCACATGAGCTCAGAATTTTAGGGGGTTTCTTAGCACCCCGCACCCAAGATTTGTCAGATTTTCGATGAACTACCTCAAATGTTTGTGGTCTCATATGAATACTATATAAACATATTGGATGATGCTCTATATTTGGTTCATAAGTGCTATGAATCTATTGTGGCCTAATAACCGCAGGTCTTGGTTCTAACCGGCGCAAAAGCTCTATCTTACTAAGTTATCACTATTTAAAACAATTGGTAGTGTCAATGTACAAGAAGCCTTCTGGAATCCCGCCCCTGCCCCTTTTTAAGACAGACGATAAATGGATCTGCGGTGATGCTATTTGCCTTTATTCCGGGAGGCTTGTACTCGAGGAGGCGGGCCCTTGTGGCATTGGATGGCTTGTAAGTGTTAGCTCATCATCGGCATATGTGGCCGTAAGCTCAGTGGTTTGTACGTTTTTTCCATATGCACGAAATTGGCCCCCAGTGGCTGATGCTGACTTCTTTCGGGGGGATCCGAAGGTTATGCGTGATGAAAGAGGAAAGCTCTGAGGATGGGAACCGGATGATCCTTGCTGTCTGGATATGCGATAGGTCTGAACTCTGTGATGTAGGGTTTTGAGCAGCGGTGCCAGAGCCGGTAAGTCGCCAATAATCTCGGCCAAGTTTCGTTCATTAACGACAAGAATAAAGATAATGTGCAAAGCCCAGGTAAAGTCCGGGTTATAAAATGCCTGAACAAGTGTGACATGGCTAATAGCAAAAGCAAAGACACTAATAGATCAGGAGCGTCAGTACTGATCTAATGAACGGTATGCAGCTCGAGGAAATGTGTATTGCGTACATGAAGCCCAGTCCTGTTAAGGAAAGGAGCAGGACCTTTTTCTTGATGGTGATCTGGAGAGACCGGAAAAAGTATATAGGAGACAGGGAGTAGAATATATCTACAATGCTCCCAACGACTACAAAAGGCGATAGGTTAGCGATAGAATGCTTATGATGCTCACTTAGGGCGGTGGATGACCAACCTTGCGATATTACGTGGGAAATCAATAGATTTTCGGGGTTGGAAACTGTCCCTGGTATCTCAGGGTGCCAGGCCTTTTCTAAAGGCTTTGCTTGGAGCAGCCACACGATGAATTCTAAGCTGGCAGCAGCTGAAGTGACAAGCATTAACGTATAAACGATCCATTTCACTTTGCGATGGACGTTGGCGATGAGCTTAAGAAGGAACAGGCTGATAGACATCTTGATGCCCCAAAGGGCGATGTTGGAGATGAAAATGATATACAGTGTCAGCATCCTAGTGCGTTCTCTTTGCTCGATGGTGAGGAACTGTAAATGACGACCGTATCCAGAACGAACAGACGCGACCTCTAGAAAATTCGCCGTTAGATTGAACGCCTACAAGATGATTAGCTGTTTTGTCGAAAGATGTCGGGACTATCTGCAAATTCATACCAAACCAATGAACATGAACAAATCATCAGCACCAAGTCTCTTGTAATGCCATAACCTGTAAGACAGACGGGTGCCGGTGGACAAGATTATTAAAACAGAGTAGAGTATGGCGAGGATGAGTATCTGGTTGCCCGTGCTCTCGTCCGGCAAATCCGGATTGAAGGGAATATCGAAGCCCATAGTAGAGGCCGTAAAAGAAGTAAACAAAGTGGAAATAGTGATTGACTTGTCGTAGGCAAGGTTGCCGTCGCCGGGGTCTAAACCTCGACGTTGGCTAAAATCATAGAGTTCAGGAAGATTTCCGACGATAATAAAAAAACGTAATTGGCGCTCCCGGGCTGTAAATTTGGGAAAAGGAACGACTCAAGCAAACCGACTTATCATGAACTGAAGCAAATAATAGGGGCGTCCTAAGCGCTAATTATGTCGGTTTAGTCTCACTGGAAGTTTGTGCTCGATTAGCGAAGCACTTTAGGGGTATCACGGAAGGATTTCTAATATTGGATGGTCAGGTTTCAACAGGAATCGGCTCATGGTATTACCGTAACCCTACTGAGACGGAGCGGCCCGCTGCAGATAAGCTAAGGCGAATACGAATGCTCAGTGGCGTTGAGAATCGAATCCAGCTCGATTCCCAACTTACTTGGTGAGCGCTGCCTGTTACCTATGAAATGAGATTTTATAAGTAAGAGCTTCGGGGTATATGCACTAAGTGATGCGTATATGCCATATCCCGGCCAATCTATGGTCCTATGAAGGAAAGCATGCTAAGGGAATGCTAAGGGACGTAGATAGGTACCTAGCCATAGGTCATTTCAGGGACCTGCACTGGCGGACTCATAAGTACCTTGCATGCCTAGAAGGCCTAGAAAGCCACTAATTGGAATGTTCGGTGGGATTGGGTAAGATCCAACCGTGCCACGGCTCTACTAGAATGGCGGGAAGTTCCCAGTGTAGGTGCCAGGTACTCTGCAAGTCATCCATAATCTTTATGTGGCAGTGAAACACCGCCATCACTACGCTGAAGGGACATGGTCTTATAACTGAAATACCTGCTTGGTACAAATCCGACAGCTCTTTTTCTTCCACCCTCTTTCTCCCACCGTTCGCCGCTGAGATTAAGGCAGGCTTATTTCACCATTCGTCCTACCACATCCATCAAGCGTAAAGCATTTCACCATGGTTGCAGAAGCTCAGGCGGGGACGCCCCTCAATGATCATGTACAATACTTCATTTCGCAAGGCATTGACATACTTCAGAGACCTTCCACCGTTTCGTTTTTACCCGCAAGTCGTCGAGAGCGCGATCCCGAAGACAAAACAGCTCTTGTCTCTCGTGATCGCATGTTCAGAAATCTTCTGAACACTGAACGCGCGATCCCACGCCTTATCGGCCTTCACGAGAATCCCTTCCGCGACATCAATCCTACCTCTACGTCCGCTCGGTTTCCCGATCTTCCTTTCATCGTTAATTCTATAACACTTGTTCTGGAAGTCCGTGAGGATCTTCATGGATTTAATGCTACGGTAAACGGTGGCGCGATCTGCGCCATCATTGATGAAGCAATGGGGTCAATTCTCACTCAGAACGACGTCTTGAATAGAGAGGCGAAAGTGAAGGGTTATATTCCGACGAGCATTCCGAACATCGCGGCGGCCGCTACGGCTAGTATGGATGTCAAATATCTTAAGCCAGTGCCCACTCCCAGCGTCGTGCTCGCAACAGCGACTCTGACTCGATTAGGAAGAAGGAGCATTAGCATGCGCGTGGTCGTCGCTAACAAAGATGGCCGCGAGTATGCAAGAGCCGATGGATCATTTGTGTCATTTCCGACGAAAGCAAAGATATGAAGATCCTCTAGGCATGTTCGCACCGCGTAAATACCCAGCTGTATCGAGTGAAACTTGAAGATAGAAGTATCCTGTGTCTTCACTGAGATACTTTGAGCAGCTGTACAGAAGGGATCTAATTGATTCTTTGGCCCTCTCTGTGCCTAGGAGTACGATGCATTGATCCAGCTTTCCTAGCATCCGCTACCTAGTCAGTCAGGCCTGGCCGCACTTCGCTGCTTGTCAATTATAATCACGCTGTCTTCATCACATTTCATTGAGCATCATACCCTGTATATGCCTGCGCGTCGTGTGGTTATCCTATCGTCGAGTAATGCATGTGGATTGGCCAATGCCGTGAGCTGGCGGTCTGTAGTATAGCGCGACAGGAGAATAGGAGCATTCATATTATTCTACTCTCGACGAACTCACATCAGGCGTGTTAGGCGTTCCGGGGCCACCCGAGCTACCTATGTACAACTCGATTCCTGGCACCATTGAGCGCAAGACGTGTAGTGTAATCTGACCTCCATGCATCTAGCAACACTCGCATCATCGGGACCGTTTCCATCGATCACTTCTGCACGCTGATACATATTGGAAGGTGGCAGAGGCCTGGTATGATATGACACAAGAGTTCCCACAAAACAATGCACTCTATTCACCGGCCGGCAAATGAGCAAGGACCGCGTCAGCTGTATCATTTGTGCAGACTGTTAGATAACGTTGGCGAAGATATCGCGGCGCAGCATTTAACCGTATTTGGTGTGCCACATACCAGGAGAGGTGCCAAGAGATCTTCTCAGCAGGGTCTTAGAGCAAGAGTAGCATTGGCGAATGGATCGTGGTGCATTACGCATCTCCATCTCATCCCTGGCAGAATCTGCACGAGTATCTCCACGTAGCTCTCAACCCATTCTCGCCTACCACAGGGTTTCAACGATGCACCACAGTATGTAAAGTCTTGTGCATGATAAAACAGGGCCTGGGGAGCCATTGTTCCGATATTCATCTCGCCCGATAGCGGCGTGGCATCCCACTCTTATTGATAGGTTGCAGGACGTCATACAAACTGCCGTAAGCACGAACATATCGATGCCTCTCCACCGTAGTAGGAATGAAGGTGGAGGCGCCATCTCTGATTAACGAGTGGCACAGTTTGCTTGCGATCAGTTCATCTGCTGGCAATAAAAGAACATGGCGGTCAGCTGTGCATGTTAAAGATTGAATTGCAGTCATAAACTAGACTTTTCCTAATGAAGGAACATGAGAGTAGACTGGAAAATCTACTAGATGGATAAAGAGGTTGCATATTGATCACCGCATCTCAGTCGTCTTCACATAGTCTTAGCCGATAGAGATCAGATTTCTTATACCGTACTTAATACAGAAAAGCTGAGTAGTCCAATACGTCGCACCATTGTCCCTGTAGCTTCACCCCTTTTTGGGTCGAAGCATATAAAGAATACCCTCTCGTATATGAGTATCATGATATCATTGGTTGATACATTTACTCGCTGAGTTTTACGTCTCTCCTCTACCAACGGGCTCTTGAGCCGGTGCTCGTCCTCCTGCGCATTATTTTACTATGACCTCGGGCTCGACTTCACCGGATAAGCGACCGCGAGTCGCCATCATCGGTGGAGGTGTCTCAGGAATAGCTTGCTCCTGGGAACTACGGAAGCATGACTACGATGTCGATATATATGAATCAGATAGCAGGCTGGGTGGACATGCAAATTCGGTACCGTTCCGTGGGAACGGGCGGACGGTCAACGTAGACACTGGTTTCATTGTCATGAAAGAGTCTAATTATCGTAAGTGAAGAAAGGGGGTACGGATTTCGATACGCTGGCAGCGGATGCTAATCTAATCATAAGCACAATTCAATGCGTTTCTCGCAGAGCTGGACGTAGAAACTATACCGACAGATATGTCATTCGGGGTGCGTTCTACGGATCGAAATGGGCATGAATGGAGCAGCAACTCCATATGGAGCTTTATTCGAAGTGTATCCAATTTGATAAGTGCCCGCTTCTGGAGGCTCGTGCTAGATATTATATGGTTCTACACTTTCGCGGACGATATCTTACTTGAGGAAGAACTGTCTATGCCAGAAGATATGGAACCTTCTGATACGCGGCACAAAGTCTCTAAGGACCTCCCTCGTCCGATACTCTACGAGAGTATAGGTGCCTACCTCCAACGAAAAGGCTATTCTACAGCCTTCATCACCCAATTTTTGATTCCGATGTTAGCATCACCATGGTGTACAGATCCAGATCACTTCGCCCGAAGTTTTCCAGCAAAGCTGATGATCCAATTCATGTAAGTTCTGATCTGCAACTAATTACTTAGCGAGCTCAGACAACATGGAGAGCGGTCAAGTTAACCGAGAAATAGGCTCAAACATGGCTTATTGGATACGATTTCGGAGAAGATGCGATGGCAGTCGTTTCGCCATGGATCTAAAGAATATGTAGTTGCCTTTCAGAAACACATCTCGCCTTATCATCGTATATATCTCAATACAGTTGTACATAGCGTGATAAGAACCCAGGACACGATTTCATTACGATTTGCGGATGACTCGTCACGCCCTTACGACCACGTGGTTTTCGCGATTCATGCGAACCAAGCGCTAACACTACTTGGAGACGGTGCCACGGCCCTCGAGCGCAGAATCTTAAGCAATTTCAAGACCACAAAGAACGTATGTGTCCTACACTCAGACACTACAGTAAGTCTGCTCATCACTTCCTTTTTATCAAGTTTTACAAGTTTATAGTTTTGTTTTGAGGTCACTGATTCAATTTTTTGACGAATATCATAGTTTGTAGCGCGATCGCCGTGGATGCAGACAGCATGGAGTTGTTTCCTCGACACCGAGCAATCCACAGCGCATTGCAATAAAGAAAAAGTCCCCTCCGCAGCAGTCTATAGCTCCAGGTCCAGAATCTCAGTTACTTTTGACATAAACAAAGTTCAGGCGGTCCCACTCCCAGGAGCTCCCAGGAGCCCAGGTCGTGTAATGGTCACAATGAATCCACATCGCACTCCTCACTCCCAGCAAGGTGTATACGAATATTATCATCCACTTATCACTTCAGAAAGCTTCTCAATGGCACTTCACCTACCCAAAATCAACGGTGTCAATAAAGTTAGTTTTGCCGGTGCATGGATGGGATTTGGGTTCCATGAAGACGGCTTCGCGGCGGGAGTTCACGCGGCACGTACCCTTGTGCATGGACCTGATGAAATTGGTCCTTTAAATTTGTTTTCATTTTCAGACACCCAGCCCAGAGGGAAATTCTCCGGGTTCAAGACTATATTGAAATTGTTGGCCACTATTGTTCGCTGGATCACATAAACCGATAAATAGGGACAACGTTCTTCTTTGAGTAAATCTACTAAATCTACCTGACACTCTGACCTGATACAAATTGCGCAGCTATGCTTCTCTTCATTCGTAATACCTCTTTAACATGGAGTCTCTCTTTCAACGCGTAACAAGTACGTAGAACAGCTTTAGGGACTAAAAGAAATCGCTACATGCGTTGGGAGGATACTCCCATAGACGGATACAGGCGCTTTCACATTGGTAATAAACGTTGTATGTCTTCACGCGTTGATTAAAAGGAACAAATTCCATGAAACTATGCCTAATTGGTGACCGGAGTAGCAGTCTGGAGGCCAAATCCATTGCGGGGAGACCTGCAGGGAGAAGGCCCAGCACTTATCTATCACCACTTTCCTATCGGGAAATGCTGTGTCCGCCTCTAACTCGCTCTGCGACTCTATGCTTGATTTTGCCAGTCTCAATTTCATACCGGTCATACACCTTTCTGTTTCACAGCTTGTGAGCACATATGGATATCTCCACAGCATTAACGGACCTATTTGGTCCACCTATGAGTGTCCATCTGGTCTTATCCTTATTATTCTCCGTGGCTATTGCTAAAATATGCTCTAATCTGTTTTGCTCTCGAACTGAATCGCCATCTCACTCAAGACATAACTTTACAGAAGCTTCTTCTGTGAACTTTATCAACAGAACACAGATTTTGAAGTGCAACATATCTCACCGTCGCTTGTTTCCGGCACAACATGCCTTCACATACCCCTGTTTGTCAGCGGGGGTCCCTGTCCGAAATCCAAAGTCAACCTGGATCCTTTCTGTCGATAAGGATAGCTGGTGGGAGCGTGGTTGGCTCCACGTGACAGTAAAGGATCATTTCGGCATCGAAGAGAGAGAAGCGAAAACGATTTCTGAGGCTCTAGATGTGTATTTGGAACGGCAGGTGGGCTTTTTCGCCCCTTCACACCCGAATTAATTTGCTGATGCAACCATATTTCTGCCGTTTAGGGACTAGACCCGAACAAATTCCCCCACGTATATCTTCTTACAATACCAAGGTTCTTCAACTATACGTTCAGCCCAGCATCTTTCTGGTATCTCTATACAGCTGATTATGCGCTTCATTACGTCATTGCGGAGGTAAATAACACCTTCAAAGAGAGGCGGCTGTATCTCTTTTCAGTTCAGGAGCATCGCGAGGGTATTTTCAGGCAGTCGGTTGCGAAGGATTTTCACGTTTCGCCTTTCAACTCCAGAAAAGGGGCCTATCAGCTTTCTACAACGAGTCCAGAACGCGCGGCCAACGTGTCTATGAAGATCACCCTGTTCTCGTCAAAAGGTCACCCGAAGCTCGTGGCGCGGTGGTGGTCAGATGTACCGCCAATCGATCCCACGGAATCTTCTGTTCTGTATTTACTTTGGTGTCTTATTGGCTGGAGTTGGACTATCTTGATAACTTGTAAGACCCCTCCAAAGTGTTGAAATAGCCTACTGACAAGGTTTAGTTCCAAGGATTGTCTATCAGGCTGTTCTATTGGCTCGTGTACGGGAGCTGCACATCTGGTATCGGCCTGAACCGAGGGAGTCAGCAATCCCGAGAAAAGCCATTGCTTCTGAACGACTTGTGGCATCTATACTCGTGCAGTATTTACGATTTCTGGTTAGCATGCCGTGGGGAGGCCTGCATAGTATCAAGTTCCAGTCCAGTGCCGCTCCTGGCTGCGTGATCTCACCAAACTCAGCTTGCATGGAGCAGGTCGAGATACGAAACCCGCCAGAACATGTGGAGATGAGAATCCACGGACCAAACTTCTACCGCCAATTACTTCATAGCCGAAGACTCACGGATCTTTTGTCATATGCAATGCTGCATCCATCTGAAGAGAATCACACGGTCTGGTCGAATAACCCGGAGCTCTTGATGTCGCTGCTGCAAGAGGCAGAGGATCGCAAATATCCGGATGTATGCACACGGCAACCCGGCCGGCTATCGGCGCTAGTGGTAGGGCCTCTATCGGTCGCATGGATCCTCCACCGGCTGCTAGTGCCTCCAGCACTGGGGATAACAGGGGTCTACCCCAACCCTGGATTTCCGAAGGAGCGTATTGGGGTTCTGCCCCGCGCGGAGCCCCGCGTAGCTCTTTGCTCATCTCCACACCCCTCTAAACAATGCTTTCTCCACACCTATGTGCGCAACCACTGCAGTACGCTTGTGCAGGTGCAGTATATGGCAGCCACGCTATCTCTTCACTGGACAACTTTGATTGCAAATGCCATTGGCGGCGAGTGAAGGGGCTTGATGAGGAGTTTCTTTTTTCCCGATAGTTCGAGCGCACAGGGCAAATTTCTTCACTATAATTATCTTGTAGGCAGTTTCAAATCGTTCTTCAATGAATTGCGTATTAGTCCCAGAAACTTAAAAACGAAGCGGGCCGATCCGGGGTAGCCCCACTTGGCGTAGAGCTAAAGCCCTACCAGTAGGTATTCTGTGGGCGTTCGCTGTAGTTCATCTTACCCTTACCCCTCCGCAATTTGTGTCACACAGGCCAGACGTAAAGGGAAACGCAGAAGAGACGTGGCATGCATCCTGTTTCCTTTGATGATATGATAAGTATTTGATAAGTGGTGTCATGAATGACGCAGCAACAATGCAATGTAACAAGCACTTATCAATGTTATCATTTTAATAAAGCTTCGTCTTACATGCGGGGTAGATTTATTCCAACGCTGTTACCTAGGTTGGTATTATGTGGCTACGTGAAAGCGGCGCAGCAGGCTATCGGGGCGGCCGGCGCGGTTGGCCAACTTGGCCGGGTCCATAATCAAGGCACCGGGGTCATGTGGATAAATAACGCCAGACCAGACCATCCGATAGTATGCCGGGGATCGCGCTATCGAACCCCGCGTCTCCCCCGGCGCATCAATAATAGGAGCATAATCTCGCGGTATATAATAGGAAGTCTAGAATTACCTATACGGAGTGGGGGTATGATCCGCATCACACAGAACGGCAGATAGCCCGCAGGATGTAAGCCGGCATTTCTACCGGCTCACCTTATCGACATTCTGATTTGTAGAGAATATATCGTCATGTAACGACACCAAAGTGAGGCTGTCAACCCATAGTTACATCGATCCATTCATTGACTAATTAAAAGTCATTCAATAGAAGCGGTGTGATTATTTATTTGCCTCAAACCTATATGGTCTGTCCAACGGTCTCATCGACAATGTGTAGCAAGGCCAATTGAGGATATCCGGTTAAAGGAAATCTTCTGGATGAACAATGCATACACACATCTGCCCAGAGAGTGGGGATGCAACCCACCCAATACGAACACCAACTGGATCGGCTGCAGTTGCATACTTCGTTATAATTGGTCTTCTCATAGCATTATAGCACAGTATGAAATGAAGCGAGCAGACTGGATCATGCAGTCAGATAGTCTTTGCCACTGAGCTGCATTTTCATGTTGATTCGAGCTTCATCGCTGATCAACAAGGTGTGAATACCTTACAATACCGATGTCGCAAGTGATAAGGCCTCCTCGCGGCGATCATCGAGGATAAAGAAGGGAAAGTCATAGCGAGCTAGATGCAACCTTGAGGCATGATAACTCGAGCTTGGCTTACATTTAACCCTCACCCACGTTGTATTGCATTCGACTTTGGACACACCTTAGTTACCGAAGCATGTCAATCTAAGGGTATATCAATGGTTTGGCCTGGAATTTTCCGGCAAATCAACGCATCTCTCCAACTCCTGATATGACGAGGATTCCCCGGCACCTTGTTGCGCTATCTCTCTATTCCTGTCACGCCACCCAGGCCAGTGACGCTTGTGCAAACGAATTCTGCAAGATTATCACCGCCAGTGCCTAGTTCTGTACGTCATGCGCTGTCCACTCTGATCTATTCCTCTTACTGCAGATAAAATGGGCCCCTTTTGAAAGTCTACTTCAGCGATGGGCATAGAGGAGCCACAGTCTCACTAGTTCTTCGAGGCCTCTAGTCTGATCAAAAGTTCGTTATATACAAGCAAGACTAACACAGTCATAGGGTATCCTGAATTGGCTCTTTCATCATTGACCCAGAGCTCGGCTACCTATCGAAACTTTCTGCTAACCCATTAACAATCCGCTTCATTTCAATTGCTGGTCAATATCCTTCACAATGTCTTCTCCTGACACAGCCGAGCCAGCCAAAGATCGTCTTTTTGACAGCAATGGCAATGAGTTCAAGGTTCCGGACTATACTATTGGCGATATCCACAGAGCTATCCCAAAACACTGCTTTGAACGTTCAACGGCCACTGGTCTGTACTACGTTGCGAGAGACCTGGCCTGTACAGCTGTGATATGGTATCTTACCTCCACCTACTTGACCCCCGAGAATGTACCTTCCACTCCTCTTCGGGTAGTTCTTTGGGGTCTCTACACCTTCATTCAGGGCTGCTTTGGCCTCGGCCTTTGGGTACTAGGTCATGAATGTGGTCATCAGACGTTGACTACATCGAGCTTTTTGAACGATTCAATTGGTTTCATTCTCCATTCAGCTCTGCTATCTCCCTATTACAGTTGGAAGATTTCGCATAAGAGACATCACCAAGTCCATAACAACATCGCAGAAGATGTCGTGTGGAATCCTCGAACACGAAATCAGTATGCTCAGATGCTTGGAAAGCTACCACACGAATTGGCAGAAGCAGGTGAAGACACCCCTATTGCCACCCTCGCGTGGCTGATCATTCAACAAATGATTGGCTGGCCCAACTATCTGATTACCAACATCACTGGGCATAATTTCCCCCAGAACCCTAGTGGAGTATTCACTGGCGCCAATCACTTCAATCCTAACAGCCCTTATTTCACCCCAAGCCAGGCCAAGTTGATCATTATCAGTGACCTTGGTATAGCGGCTGCTATTGCCGGTTTCGTTTATCTGAGTAAAACTTTTGGTTGGAACAACATGTTCGTGTGGTACTTCATCCCATATTTATGGGTCAACAATTGGCTTGGTAAGCTCACCGCAATTCGAAAATGAAGATGTTTGACTAATCATAGTACATATAGCCGCTATCACCTTTCTCCATCACACAGACCCCTCTGTCCCTCGTTACATGCCTGAAACGTGGACATACACTCGGGGTGCCGCCGCAACTGTCGACCGCGACTTCGGTTTTATTGGTAGGCACATCTTCCACAACATCATCGAAACTCATGTTCTGCATCACTACGTCAACACCATCCCCTTCTATCACTCCTGGGAAGCCAGTGAGGCCATTAAGCCTGTGATCGGAGGTCACTACCGATCAGACACTAGGGGTGGTCCGTTCGGCTTCGTCTACGCTTTATACAGCAACTTGAGATCCTGCCAATGGGTTGAAGGTGTAGATGGTGGCCGCAATGACGTCCTGTTCTTCCGTAACAAGAACGGAATGGGGGTACAGCCACTAAAGGCACACACGTCATAAACGGTTAAGGCTTCCCGTGCTATAACTTACAGCACATGAATACAACACCAAGCCACAATACTACTAGAGGTAGATTGTTGTCAAGTCGGAGGTATCGCTGTCGGAAGTCATTGATATTGGAGCCTGTAAGAGCGCATTGCTATGATTCACCAGGTTTGGAATTGAATTCCGTATTAGGGGCTATTTGAGATGAAGGAGCGAGCAAAGAAGGGGGTAGGATAGATAAGTACACCTTGAGGACTGTATTGAGTCTACTCCGGTCGTTTTCCTAGCTCGTCTAGTTATAAATTGAAACATAATCACTCAATTTCAATGTCAAAGGGCTTAGACAGTGATTGTAAAGACTCGGAGATAAAGCATGAATTATACCCAGGTATTACCTCGTAGTCAGCGTCGCAACATCCCACCCTGCGGGGAGTGCGGGGCACCAAGTCTCAATATATAGGGCGGCTCAGTGAGAAAGGCAATATTAAAACCTTTTCTGTCAAAAACCCATCTTGCATTATCCCTGTGCTATTGATTGTTCACAATGGGTGCCGACGATAAGAAAGCTCCAATTCAATATGGAGAGTATAAGCGTGAGATTTTCAAGCGGGGTCTCTTAGATGGCGCACTGCCTACGATTACAACCGATCCAAACAAATTGCGCCAGAAAGCCAAGAAAGCCATGCGGCTCGAGGCATATGATTTCCTAGCCGGCGCCGCCGGAGAAGGGGCCGGCATGGACGCGAATCGACTTGCTTTCCGCCAATGGACGATCATTCCACGCATGATGCGGCCTACTGCGCCTCGGGACTTATCCGTCACCCTGTTCGGTGAGAAATACGGTAAGTCGCTCTCTAATGCCTATCACCGACCAGAATGATTTATGTCGCATACTTATAAAATTCGAAAGATACACCCATTCTATGCGCTCCGATAGGAATCCAAGAAGTGTATCACAGAGATGGAGAGATCGGGGCCGCTGAGGCCTGCAGTGAGCTTCGGGTGCCCTACATCATGAGCACAGCTGCTTCGAGCACGATCCCGGAGGTAGCAAAGGCCTGTGGTGACCAGCCCCGCTGGTTCCAGCTATATTGGCCTATGGACGACGACATTACCGCTTCCATTCTGCAGACTGCGAAGGCTTCGGGCTTTAAAGTCTTGGTGGTCACGGTAGACACGGCGACTATGGCTTGGCGGCCTGCTGATCTGGATCGTGCTTATTTCCCGTTTATGGGGGGACGAGGCAACGCTGTAGGCTTCAGCGACCCGGTATTCCGTCGAAAGTTTTCTGAAGCAAATAATGGAGATACGCCTGAAAGTAACCCTTTCACAGCTGCGTTGGCGTGGTTGAACGAAGCATTCTCCGGCGATAATCACCCATGGGAGCATTTCAAAGTATTGAGAAAGAATTGGGACGGCCCAATTGTGCTTAAGGGAATATTACACCCTAAAGATGCTGTTCTAGCGTTACAACACGGCGTTGATGGGATTATTGTAAGCAACCACGGGGGAAGGAATGTTGACGGAGTCGTTCCATCTCTCGACATGCTCCCGGAGATTGTTGCTGCGGTGGGAGATAAGATGACAATTCTCTTCGACTCGGGCATTCGCACTGGTGCCGATATTATGAAAGCTCTCAGCTTAGGTGCAAAGGCTGTACTTGTTGCTCGTCCGATCATGTACGGGTTAGGGATCGGTGGTAAAGAGGGCGCCAAGCATGTCATTGCCTCGATTCTCGCTGACTTAGATACGACTATGAGTTTGGCTGGCATGAAACGCATAGCTGACTTGACGCAAGATAACTTAAAGAGGGTGTCTTATAGTGGAAGTGTTAAGTCGAATCTTTGAGGGTATATTCGTTCAGATTGGAGTCAAGCAGAGTGAGGAAACCCATTGGGTCTCGTTAGTCGCTGCCAGAAAGAATTAATAATTAGATACGGAAAGGTAGATAAAGGCAAACTAGGGTATACTCGCATCTCAATAGTTTCAATTGACATCCATTTTAAAACTTTTCTTCAGCCTCATAGTATCATAATATCTAATATTAGCCTTTGGCTGAGGCGGTTTCGAATTCTCTACCTAGAAGTTGGGAACTCAGGGGATAGAAGAAATTACCTGCCTAAAGAGCGCTGTCGAGCAGTGGCGTAATGAGAAGACCAGACTGAATCCCAATTAAGAATCGACGTTGTATATACTAGTCTGCGGCAACTAGATTATGTTGTCCTTGTCTCTTAGGCCTAGATCTATTATAGATAATAATATGAGAAAATTACGTAATATCTGGTCGGGAATAGCTATCCCAAAGCCATCGCATCGGCGGATTCACACGCACACTCACATCCCAGATGATCTTTCCGCGGAGTAGCGACTCCTAGGCTATGTCGAACCCCTAATGAGCCCCTATTCTTGGTGGAGTACAATGGGGACATACGCTGGCCGCATACATAATGCTCAAGGGGTAGCTTACGCCCCTTGATACAATTAAGAGCATACCTAAGGGATCGGGGGTTATATTGATTTTAACATGCTATGATATTTCGCAGCTCGGCACTACTCCCGCGATAATAGACCGAAGCTGGCTTGTACAGCGCTGGCCGAGCTAAAGTGCATAGCACACTTGTGCAAGAAAAGAGTCAGAACCATCGCGTCTACGGCCTTTCATCGAGAGACCGATGATACCACAGGTCTAGCAGCCCCAAATGGAATGGATGTAGAGCCAAGTACTATAATAAGCCCTATAAGACTCACAGCGAGCACCTTGTAATTACCCCCTTATGTAGATTCCAATAGCCACAAGGGGAGAGTGTGATGCCTCTCATGACCCTTGGCAAGCTTGGGTAAATGCAACACGACTTCATCACTTGGTTTAAGAGACTATGAATCAATCAATGAATCATTACAATCCAAGTCCCTCTCTTGTATTTAAAGGAATCGGAGCTTAGAACTGGGGAAAACAGCGTGCAGTTCGCGCAACACTACAGAACTCACGAAGAGTTGCGTACATACTATAAATGAGACAGCAAATGTAAAATCAGACTGAAGAATAAACTGAAAAACTGATTCAAAGCATGAAGGTCGAAACTATCGCTTGCAACTCTAAAGAGTAGGCTAAGTGGACTGGTTCATCAACGGGGTTTTCACACAAGGTTCAGTGGTATTCGCTAAAACTGTCAATTGTAAAAGTGCGATCCTTGATCATATAGGTCGTAGATCTAGAAATCATATGCGAAAAGCCCCTGAAAGCGATTATTCTGCTTTGATAAGCCACTTTACGCGATTTCAGAGCACTAACCCCCCAACGCTTTCCTCGGAGTCTCACGGCATCAATGCGGTACTGTTCGGGCATGATCTTGGATAACAAAACATTCCCCCATCTGACGCGTGAGCTTGCTTCAGTACGTGGGACCATATAAGCAATACTAAAACTTACTTCATACTTAAAATAGATAAGAGATAAGCGGTGTTCGCATATGCTACGATCAATACCTGACCCGTTTATTTGTGCGACTTCAAGTAGTTGCTATTATCTTTTATAACTATTCTTTCATTTTCTATTCGCGCCCCAATTATAGGTCAGTCGTTGAGCAGCTCCACTCATCGCATGATAAAACCGTAGCTATGAGCTAAGTGAGACCATCCGTCCACCGTACAAACATCCCCGTCCTCTGCCACTTTGCAATAACCCATCGGAGTTCCATCCCAATTCATCTCTAATTCCTTACTAACGCACTTAAGTGGTAATGACAAGTCGCATTCTCGTCGCACTAATTACTTCGGCCCTTTAGCTGCTCTTTGTCCGAAAGGGTGGGAATGCATCGTCATATCACCAAGAGCTGCCATGTTTGTCGAATTATGTGGTGTTGTTTGTCTCCGATCCTGACTAGATTAGGACTGGTCTAAAATTACTTACCAATTACCAACGAGCGACTGCATGTGGGTGGCCTAGGGGGCCATGCAACCCCGTGCCGTCCCGCTGTTGCAGTGCCGGGGGAATTAGGCGTGCTGTGCCGCCGCCACCCCCGGAGATGTGCATTCGATCAGCCAGGACGGCTACCACTGGTCAATGGGTAATAGAGCCGCATTTTCACAGGGCCAGATGACTAGACTGGACTTACAGGTGTGCCAGTGCTACGTTCGAAGAATACTTCTTGATTTGAGGTTTGGCGCTAGTGGATAGGGTTTGCCAAGCTGAGTCAGTGTCAGGGCCCGAGACATTTTCGAAGAAGCATTCTTCGCTCCTCTATTTTAAGAACCCGTCACAAGTGGCTTGTTCTAAGTACAGAGTTTCTTGATTAGGTCCGAGAAACAGACTGAGTATCAATTGCGGTGAATTGTCGAAGATTTTTATAATGTTTTGCAAAGAAGTGCGCTATATGCACTTGGAATTGAATTATTATTTTGTAAATCTTTGAGTGAAACCGAAGTTGCCCTCAGCATCCAAGCAGCTAATATAGAATTATAGTATGATGCGAGCACCAAGTCCGAGAGTCAGTTAATTTACAGCTTTAGTCAGTCTCCTCCGTGATTCTTGCAGCCTTCGTACTTTGGGTATGTGCAGTGAACTCTTAGCGGTATCAGTGCCGCAACTGCGCTATAATATGCCGTTATGACCCTCCAATTGGCCTATTCACATAGAGTACAGTATTAAAGAACGAACCTGAAGTTCGGGCCATAGTTCTCTGCCGCAATGTTTTCCGAAGCTTCTTTGTTAGCCTCCTCTTGCGCGGCTATGGTACCGTACTTGCGATCGAGCTTGGCATTTTCCCACGAGAGTAAGAATCTCTGAGCAAGAGCAAGGAATGCTGAAAAGAACATGAAAGCCGCACAGATGCTCATTCCCTTGATATATCTGGGCGACTCAGACGTAGGAAATATATTGTTTCCTAAGAATGGTCCAGTTTGGCCAATGAGGTTGATCAGGACTATGGACATTCCACGTCTAGTATCGCTACCTTGGTTGTCTAGATAGTGCGCTCGTTAGTAAATAGAATGGTACTCTTTACGATCTGAAGTTGGCTTGGTTTGGCAGTGGCGTGGGATAGCAACTTACTCAATGTCAATGCCAGGATGTTTGGGATTGTTGAGAAAACCCCCGCTGAAGCCAGGAAGGTTGCAAAGTAACGGACCCCAACAGTCTTGACAGTAGCAAGTATGATATAGCCGGTGCCGCCAATCACGGAGACGAAGCAGAGGACGAGGCACCGCTGCTGGGTCCTGTCTGCAATCCATGTTGTGATCAAAGCGCACATGAAGGCTGCGAAGGACGGAGGAGCCGAGAGACCTTGAGCATTGATGGCAGTGTAGCCCATGTCCTTCAAGATAGTAGGCAGGAAAACGGGCAAGCTGGAATAAGTGACATTGCCAGAGAAATACAGAAGAGCGCACATCCAAGCCTTGGCATCTAACAGAACGAGAAAGAGATCCTTGAAACGAACTGATCCTACTCTCTCGCTTGCATCAGTTCCGACTTGACGCCTGGCCCGTGCCTTGACAATCTCTCTCTCTTCCGAGTTTAGAAATCTGGCCTTTTCTGGTGAATCGGGTATGAACAAGAAGGCAACGACAGACATAAGCACAGTCGGTATTCCTTCAACGAGGAAAAGGAGGCGCCAATTGCTGATGTGCGCATGGCCGCTGGTGATACCGTAGGCCAGAGCACCGGCGAATGTTGACGCCAACGGAGCAGCAGACACGAAGATGCCGCATCGGAACCCAATCTCACGACGAAGATAGAAGAATGAAAGTAAGTAGATGATTCCTGGTCTAAACAAAGGCACGAAGATGGTGTCAGCAGCTAGGGGTAGTTACAGGAGCGCGTGAACACTTACCCATAACAAGCTTCAAAGACGCCGAGTAGAAGTCTAAGGGCCATAAGCCCGCTCCAACTTTGAGCGCCAGCTTGTACAGTAGCGATCAAGCCCCTTTCATCATACTAGCGTTTAGTAGGCACCCGAAACAGATAGTCGCACTACAGTTCGTGCACTTACCATCCAAAAACAGCTACTGCGCCGACTATATGGGGCGGGAACCTCTTCCAAAGCAACACCCCAAACTCGGCGAGGACATATGCGATATAGAAGATATTGATTAACCACTGATATTGGCTATTACTGAGGTGAAACTCTTCTTCTAGCCCCGCTATTCTGGCGTTTCCTATGTTGCCGCGGTCGAGAAAGGCTAGCATATCTTGAAAGCGCCAGGTCGCATCAGCAGCTAATCCTACAGCCTCATCGGGGCACATGGCCAATTCATGATTTCTTCTCATAAACTTACATAGTACGAAAAAGAGCGACATCAGATTCCAGTCCAATTTGGAAACAATGCGGGCTTCCTGGGCGGCGCTGTGCTTGGCTGAAGCGTCATCCTCCTGGGGCATTTTCGGCTGGGCGGCGGACACTTGGTCTTCGCCCGATCCGGAAGCAACATCGTCGAGCATTGTGGCGATTTGGCGATTGGACACGAAGAGACAGGCCGTCGAACTAGAATAGTTATGTAACCTCCGGGGCAAGATAAAACAAATCAGGAGACCACAAAGTCAGCTTGAATGGGACGCAGAGGCAAGTTCGGATTTGGAAATCAAATAAGGACCCTAAAACCCAATATACTGGAAAGCGCAAGTGAACAAACATTGTGCCGGTCCAGGAGTTATGACCAATCACATTTGCTTATGGAGCACTACTGCACTAAGTCACGTCATGTTTCACTCCAATTGATTAAGAGCAAATCCCTGCCCGTTTTGCTCCCCGACCCTCCTATGCGTCTAAGTGCAGGCTTATGCTAGTGGTGCCTATCACTGGTAAATTGGTAATACAGTGGGCGCAACCGGCGCCGATGAGTCAGCTTGATGTCTGTTTTAAAAGCACACGGCGCAAAGCTCCCTTTTCCTTCATTCCCTTGTTTTCTTATTTGACCTCGAATTTAGTTCCATTGCGCCGACGGTAGTTAGGATACACAGTCAACGGCAGATCTGTAGCTACCATGCTCGGTAATTGCACAATCGGTCACAGCGATAATTCCCGCCCTAATAGGCATGTAGCATCGCACTGGTCACTGTCCTAGTGAAAGTGACACCACACCGTCAACGAACTAATCAGATTTCTGTGTCTTGAAATGCTGCAAGCCCCCTAGGCAGGCTCTCAGGGATTTGCAGTACCATGCAACCCAGCGACAGGTGCAGAGAATAACCAGGCATCTTCCAAGGCTCGTTCCACTGAGACACCCACGCTTTGTCTCACAGCATGCTCTCGGACCCGAGCTTCATCCCTTAGCAAGTTCTCTATCATCAACATTAATAACAATCATTCCGTGTTTTCTATATTTATATCGAGCGACTGCATTTGCCATGCCGGGATGGCTACCAACCCGCCTTCATTTTCTCCGGCGCAAAGCTACCTCGCCCTTCGAGATTCTACACAGAAATATGCCGACGTGTGGTAGGACGGGAACGTCGGGGCTGCCGTCTCGCCCAAACAATTGGGCTGTTTCTGCGGCATGGTCCAGCTTGGGAACTGATCGTCCTTGGCTGTAATGCAGGTCCTCGGTCGGAATATCAGCTGGGGGAATGAAGCGCCGTTAAGCGTCACGGAAGCCCGCCGTCTAAAGATAGGAGTTTGGTTTTAGATATAGCCACCGCCATGTTGTGTAAACCTCACGGTCGCCGGGTTGTATCTTCTTGCAGAGAATTAGGCAACACAAAATGGCTTGCGTTGGTTTATATAACGCCTCTTGCTAGTCTTCCGTAATCGAACGCATTGTCGATATGAGCGCTCACATATGGCATATTTGCGACATCTTAGATGATCTTAGCCAAGCTTTTCCAGCTCGATAACGACTAACGTGCTGAACTATGTCTTCGGGTTATGTACTCACTCCAGAGCAGGAGATTCATGCCCATGAGTCTCAGCAGCGTCAGCTCTGGGGCAGCCTCGGCGCCTTCCTCATAATCAATAATGTTGCCATCGGCGGTAGACTCTGGGCGACAAGGACGTCCCCGGGAACACGCTCGCGGCTCTTAGCTGAAGATGTTCTCATTATTCTGACAGGAGTCAGTTTAGCACTCTGTTCTGGAATAACACGTGCGATATAGTGCTTACGCATAGCTAGATTTTCGTGAACGCCATCATACCCAACTTGATGGTAGCGACTCACTTCGGGCTTGGTCTTCACGTTTATACTGTCAATGCTCGAGATCCGGACTATCCATCAAACTTGTCAAAGACGTTCCGGGTATGTCGACCCCAGTTTCTATGTTATGCATTTATTCATAGCTCATTTAGAATGCTTCATAAACAGCACTTGTCTTTGCATGTTCAACTCAATATGCTGATTCTTCGAGCTTCATAGCATGTATGGATTACGATGGTGTTGATGAGCAGCTTTTTTCTCTGCATCAAGATGACGCTGCTCTTCTTCTACCGACGCCTATTCATCGTTGCGAACCCCCGACTTCGAATCTTCTGGTGGGCCAACTTCGTCTTCATCATACTATGGTTCATCGGCGCTACCGGCTTCTACCTCTTCCAATGCCAACCTGTTCAATATTACTTCATGCGCTATTATCAGCGATTCCCGCATAAGGACGCCAACAACCCCGTGGTACTAAGTGGCCAGTGCGATGCCACTGTCGTCCTCAATGTCTCACTGCCAGTGATCTTCAGTCTGATCTCAGATATTGGTCTTGTGATACTGCCCATTTGGGCAGTGTCAACGCTTCAGATAACTAAGGCGAAGAAACGTGGCCTATGGGCTGTCTTTGGTATTGGGAGTGTTGCGTGTCTCCTTGAGTTAGCTCGGGTCCTCACGCTCAATCTCAATACGGATGACGCGGATGATACAAGCTGTGAGTAGCCTAATCACAGCGGCCGTATCACGGACTAATTCATCTGAAATGCAGACGGTGTCGTACTCTTTTTGATCCTCACCGCCGCTGAGGAGACTACGGCCGTTGTATGCGCATGTGTTCCCGTCATCGCGCCACGAATACTCAACCGCCTCCGAGAAAGGCCCAGCAGCCGCATCAACGTATATCATGAGAAGAAGGCCAAGAACTATGGGATGTGGAGCATCAACAGTTCCAGGGGCAATTCCGATGACTCGCAGCATGTAATGCCTCATGCATGTCGTCAGGCAACGGAAACAGACGATAATGTCCCGCTGACTTGGGTTGAGATCACGGGCGAGAACGCCATTCATGATACCGAAAACATGGAGAAACCGACAAAGGTGGTACCGCGACCAGGAAGGTCATATCTACCGGCGTTCTTGCAGCAAGACCAACGCAGAGACCCAAGCGCTATATATGTGCAGACTGACATCCAGGCACAGGTTGTTGACAGCAAAAGGGCAATGTAAATCAACTGTGATAAGCGCGAGATGATAACGTGTTAAGTAAGAAGGACACACACGGCCTTTTCATTATTAGTTACGATTCATTTCAATCTATTGTCGCGGTCAGCGTGGAAATAGTTCGGATTTCTGCTCACCTGGATGGTATGCATCAGGTCGCAATGTATTCCCCTTTTCTGTATCCGCAATAAGCGTATGACTTGTACAAGGGTGTACGCTATTGGTCTATGTACGATGATAAGCAATAGTGAAATGAGGATATTATGCAGTCGAGTTAAAACCAAAGGCCGAAAGCATCATATCATGACTTTAGAGTTCGAGCGCCGCACAGGGGCTTAGCAAGTCATTGGGTCGCAGCTCAGACTTTCATGTATTCGAGTTGCTCCGGCTGGTCTTACACTCCAAATATAGATAAGAAAATGAAAACAGATCAAATATTCGACTAGTGCAGCATCTCATATTGCCTTAGTGCTGGTGTGAGGCCGTCTTGGTCGGGATGTCGGTGCAGCCAGGGGCTTATTGGGTCGAGGCCTATCTCCCTATTTCATCTGATGATTGCCCGTTGCTGCTTCTGTAGTTTGGTACCGAGGACTAAAGTATATCTACCATGCCGCGAAGCCTGACTAAGTCCTAGGTCACGTTGTATCTTGGGCTGAAATTTGCTCTTGGTCTCGGCAATGCACGGAAACTGCGACGGACGGTGACTACACTTCTTGCCCCTCACAGAAAAACGAAAGTCACTTGCTTTCCTCCATTTACAATATCGAGATTCAACTTGGCCTCTATCAATATATCCCCTGTTTGTGGCCCCCGGATTTCCCTCACCTTGTCTATTCATATCGAGCATCTTAATCAGGAAGAACAAGTGTAACCGGCGCACATGTCTTGGTATCATTTGTACCATTAAATAGAGCAAAGTGTAATCTTCGGCCATCATCTCGACCAATAAATGCCAAGTCACTGAGCCGCTATCGCCCTCACAAGATTCTCATCTTGAATCCTTCTCTAAGTGCGTCTTTCACAATAACAGCAGCAGTTCTGACTTGCCCATAGACGAGTAAGTGCCAACAACACAATGCTCAGCAAAGAATTCTCAGTTGATTGATGCACAGAGACCGTCTCCACCACTGCAGTCACACCGTGAGATATCAAGCGTCCCAAAGGCTCGGCCTCCTCATCACGTATAGGTCCATCGAGGGTCTGGGGGTGTAGACTCATATCTCCGAAGCTGGTCTTCGGACTTTAGGAGACTAGTTTCGTCTTGGTCCGCGTTCACGCGCTATCACGCGGAATTTGTTCAACATGTCCTCACTTCATTAAATGTCGATGGTGACCAAGTGCATCCATTGCCGGTGCAAGATGATGAAGACGTACATATGACGACGACCAAGGCAAGATCCACGCGTCGTTGCAAGATTAAATTTTATCTTGCACAAACAGCAGTCGGCCGATTCTACGTTACGGCTCGAATATGACAATTGATACGCATATTATAGTATAGTTATGTCGACCAAGCGGCGGTGTTGATCATCAGGATGTCGTTTTCAGGGTCTTGTCTATCGCCCGCATCCACCGTGGCGGCATCCGCAGCACCAAAATCCCAAAATGGCTTAGAATCAACCTGCTCGCCCTCCGGAATGGACTGTCTGTATCAGCTAAGCCCCAATAGAGGATTCTGTTCGCATAGCACAGCACGAATAGAGGGTACACATTATGCATGTTTGGTTTGCCTGGCTTAGCATGCAGATGGCTCCAATTCCAGACGCCAAGATGATTCGTCCCTTGCAGGTCTCGCAGCGTCGCGGGTACAGTACACGAGGGGGTACGAAGTAGGATCAGCACGTATTCCCACGACCAGTGAGGGGTGAGCACGAGCGGGATCTCACCCAGGATTGAGGAAGCCAGCAATACTGTTCCACGCCCTCGGATCTTACAATCATATCTATATAGTTATTTCCGACCTAATCGGATAATTCACTACAAGCTATCGTAAATTGGACAATGGCACCCCTCGGCAGGGCTCTTCGCCGGAGATATAGCCACCCAGAACTGGTAAGAGCATTCGACCCAGCAAGGCACCCGCGATGATGTCGGTGGTGACGGTGACGATGATATGAGCTAGCCTCTGGTGCGGCTGTGATTTGGCACAAGTTCGCCTATCTGGTGGCGCTTCTACTAATTCCTCGGGCACGGAATACAGCAGACTCAAGGTGCAGAAAACGACGCCGCCCGCCATCCGTCTTGCAGCAGCTCGCAGGGTAGGTGTCAAATATAATGCGAATGAGTATGAAGACAATATGCTGACGCCAATGCTAACATGGGCAAAGACGACCTCCAAGATGCGCCGCTCCAACAGTTTCTCGTGGTCGACGTGCAGGGCGCTCTAGATGAGTTAATCGCCCGCGAGGATACGAATGGCGATTCGCACATCACCATCGAAGATAGGGGGCCAAAGGTGCAATCTCATATTTCATGCTCATTCTCAGTCTCATTCTTCTTGACATTAAGTCTATGTTCATCTATCCACATTCATTCTCTCGTCTGACCAACGCAGGCCCTATCCCTCGGCACACTCGCTTCTGGCGGGTACCAACGGATTCGCGTGCATGGCCAACGCGCTGCATCCAACATGCTGCAGGAGCTGACGTCGGCGTTGGAACGGGGAGACCGGGCCAGTATTATCGACGGCGCCGTGCTGCGCGAGAATGCGCTGGGTCGTATCCAGCGGTACATCAGCGAGCGATTCTGGGTCTCGCTCTCCCGCCGCTTGGACGGCGACGTTATCGAGCATGCGGTCCAGGACACCAAAATTCCCGGTTGGGATGGCACGCCAGTGATCTACGTGCCACAGAGCGCGACAAAGCAGTTGGCATATTACAATGCCATTGCTGCGCAACGGCCTAGCCTTGGCTTGCACGTGGTGCCCCTGCCGGCGGTCATGACGACAGATGCATATAGAGACATCTTGAAGAGGCCGGGAATCCTAGCGTTAGACACAGAAGAGGTCGTGGTAGACGCAGCCACGGGCGCAACAGAGGCGCGTGCAGTGCCTTTCGTGGTGCCGGGTGGACGCTTCAATGAGTTCTTCGGCTGGGACAGCTACTTCATGGGGCTGGGTCTGCTGCAAGACTGCCGCTTCGACCTCATCGCGGGTGTGCTGCGAAATTGGGTCTTTGAAATCCAACACTATGGCCTAATCCCAAACGCCAACCGCTCATACCTGATGCTTCGCTCGCAGCCGCCGTTCTTGACTGACTTGGCAACACGGCTGTATGCTGCTACAAAGGACGCCGATGAGCCCGGTGCCAGAGAATTATTACACCTATGCTTGCAGGCTGCTATCAAGGAGTACCACCGCGTCTGGACATGTGCGCCGCGGCTCGATCAGTCTACAGGCCTCTCCAAGTACTGCCCCGTCGGTGGCTTCGAGATCCCGCGCGAGGTTGAGCCAGGCCATTTCGACAATGTGCTGCGGCCGTACGCGGCCAAGTATGGTCTCACTATTGAAGAGTTCACAGCGAAGTTCAATGCAGGCGGTGTCTCAGAGCCTACACTGGACGCATATCTGCAACACGACCGCGCCGTGCGCGAGTCAGGCCACGATACATCGTCGCGGCTTGACGGGCGCGCAGCAGACTTGGCTATCACGGATCTTAATTTCTGCCTGTACAAGTATGAGACGGATATTGCAACTGCCATGGAGCGCGTGTTCTCTGGCCGGCTTGAAATCGGCGATGCATTCCGGCTGCCCAGCTCCGATGCTGACGCAGACCCGGCCACTTGGCGGCTTCGAGCCGAGCGCCGCCGGGCTGCCGTGGACCAGTATCTCTGGGACGAGGCGCGCGGGTCGTATTTCGATTATAACGTCGTGACGAAGGAGCAAATCACCTCCGAGTCAGTGACATGTCTGTGGGCGCTATGGTGCGGCATCGCGAGCCCGCACCAAGCCGAGCTGGTAGTGTCGCGTGCATTGCCAGCGTACGAGTACCGCGGCGGCCTCGCCACCAGCAGCGCTGCCTCTTGCGCCGCCGCCGCCGCCGCCTCCGGCTCTACGACTCACGGCCACCAATGGGATTACCCCTACGGCTGGGCGCCGCACCAGATGCTTGCCTGGCATGGGCTTGCACGCTACGGATACACGGCGACCGCGGCCCGCCTCGCTTACCGATGGCTGTACACCGTGCTTAAGGTCTTCGTCGACTATAACGGCGCAGTGTGCGAGAAGTACGACGTCACGCGCGTTAAGGATCCTCATAAGGTTTATGCGGAATATGGGAACCAGGGAGTTGAGTTTGTGGGATACCCTCGGGAAGGGTGAGATGATTTACTCTCTTTTTTCTCTTGCTCCTCTTCTCCTCTTCCAATTCTCTGTTTTCTACCTTCTCGTCTTGTTCCTTCTATTCACTGACATGTCTCATCATCATTTACAGATTCGGCTGGACAAACGCGAGCTTCGTATACGGACTCACGTTCCTGACTCCCTATATGCGACGGGCGTTGACCGTTTGCGCCCCGTATGATTCTCTCAAAGCAAATCATGAAGGTAATACGCGGGCTGAGAGAACCATCGATAGCGTTGATCAGGGTTTGGAGAATGCCCATGAGAAGGGGTCACTACCACAGGATAGCCACCACAGCCAAACGTTGCCAAACTGAGATCGTGGGTATTACGTTAAAGATAAGACAGAGCGTTCATGTTCAGCATCTGCGTAGGAACAAAGAGATAGCGCTAAGTTGCATATACGCGGCTCTCTATATCTAGATTACCAATATGGTACTATTTATTTGATCTCCCTCTGCATATGAATTCGTCATGATTCGCTTGCTCGAATCAGCTAGACTGTGTATATAGGTATCCAAAACTCGGGCCTTGAAGCCATCATCCATCTCTCTCTCCCTCTCTCTTCCTGCCCCATGCCTCCTGTCCACGGCTTCATCTATGCCAAATACTCCCCCTTCCCAGCCCTCTCACAAAGCCCCTTCAATATCTCCGCCCCCTTCCGGAAATCCTCGACATCTACATAGATCATGCCGCTCAGCCGCCACCAGAATGCGCCGCCGTACGCGCACGTCTGGAAATAGCAGCCGCTCTCGCGCACGCCGGTGGCCTTAAACCAGAGACCAACCCTGTCCGCGTGTTCGGCGGGAATCACCCCATTTTGCCACTCACCCTTTCCCTTACCATCCTCGTTTTGATTTGCAGAGGAGGAAGAGATAGTAAGGGGTAGGCGCACGTTCGCGAAGTTGCACTCGCGCATCCGCGAGCCCGGAGAGTCCATAACTTCGGTCTCGAATATAGCGGCAGCTACTTCGCCGGCGCGCCGCGCGACCGAGAAGCAGTACTCTTGGATTGCGGCTTCGCCCCCGCAGATCTGGGTGCGGAAGGCTAGGGCGGCTGCGTTGTGGGAGGAGTGGGTTAGTTTGATTTAATTTTCGTTTAAGAAACAAAGATGAAAGGAAGAAGTGAAGGTAGGGAGTCACGTACCGTTGACGGTGAGGAAGTTGGTCATGTCGAGCGTTGCTAGAATAGAGAATATCATTAGCATCGGTATTCTCATACTCTTCACCTCAACACATCATCCCCTCTTCAAGACCCCTTCACCCCTCAACCCTCACCAACTCAACACCCAACACAGCAACACCGTCACTGCCATAAGTCACTATCACTCACCCGTAAAATCAAACAACTCCACAAACCCCACCCCGTCCTTTCCAGGGCGTCTATACCTTGCACTAGTCGGCAGCGTCGTGCGAATCATTCCCTGATTTCTCTTGGGTATATACATCGCGGCAGCGCCCCGCGGGACAAAAAGCCACTTATGCATATTGGTCACAAAAAAGTCCGGATCGAGGGCTTCCAGATCAATGGGTATATGGCCGATCCCATGCGCGCCATCGACGAGAACCAGCGCGCCTTCGGCTTGTAATGCCGGGACCAGACGCTCGAAGGGGATGCGGAACCCGGGCATGCTGACGATGGTGTCGACTATCGCGAGCCTCACCCTCTCATTCTCGTTCGCATTAACCCGTCTCGCAGCCCCAACAACCTTCCCCACAACTTCATCATCCGGCAACGGAACCCCCAACTTAACAACCTCGACCCTAACCCCAAACATCTCCTCCAACCACGCCAACCCTTGCCTCACGGCATTATACACAACCTCGTAAACCAGCACCACATCCCCCTTTTCCCAGACTATATTCTTCAGCACGGTATCGATCCCCACCGTCGCGTTCGGGACAAATACCACATCGTCGACGGATTTACAATTCAGTAAACCCGCCGCCGCAGCGCGGGACTCGCGTAAGCGAGAAGACCACTCAAGGACGATGAACCGGTCGGGCGCGGCCTCGGCTTCGGATTGAAGCGCGGCGTGCGCGCCGCGCACGGAGACTGGGTATGTACCGTACGAGCCGTGGTTTAGGGGCGTGTAGGAGGGCGAGAAGCTGAAGTGCGCGTGGCGCATGGGGCGGCCGAAGGGGACGAGGGGGCCTGATGATGATGGGGATGGGGAGGGGGAGAGGGGGCGGAAGGGGAGTTGTGTCATTGTGTACTGTGATTCTTCTTTGGCTGTGAAGAGATTGGGTTTGTCTTGTGAGGCTTGGTTGTCTTCCCCGCGTGAGTTGATGGAGAAGAGGGGGCCAGACTAAGGTCTCTAGAGAATGGACTAATGGGTCGTTTTACTTATAGATAATCATATATAAACAAATGTGAGCCGAAGGACAATTGGCTTGTCGGAATTGCGCAATGTCAAAGCACACAGGATGTCCTTGCTCGAAGTAGTTCGGTTAAAGAGTGAGCGAGTATGAATTACTGACGGTTGACAGATACAGTTCCGGTCCCGGGGCACCGGCCGTTAGGGTGGTAGGTTAGTCCGTTGTCGCCGGCTCTGTTCTTAGCTTACTTTAAGCCTGCAGAGACTCTACAGATTTAGATAAGATGGAGATAGACGGTGGATTAGTTCGTCGTGAATCGTGACACATTCCCGGTTCCGTCTCCATACACCTCCACCTCTCCTGCAGGTCCCGACGGAAACCGAAGCCGATGCCGAAGCCGAGATTTACGCCCTCCCAATGCACGTCGAAGATGCAATGCAATGCATTCGATAAGATGTAGTCATCGAATGAGTCAATCACAAACACACCGAGTGCGCTTTTGACAAGGGTCCAACGCAAGGAGATCATATCAGCCATCAGATGCAAACTCGCGATCTCTTGGTTCTTCCGCTGTAATTATCTGGTATGGATGCTTGGAACAGTCGTGAAAAGGAAAGATTAGAAAACAAAATTCAATTTAAAAAAAGCAGATACCCTGTTCGCTTCCCAAACAGAGTTCGTCAACGCCTACTAATGCAAATGAGTAAGTCCTAGTAACCGCCTAAAACCCAGGATAAAAATGCCACATGGCCATGTCGCCCTCCTCTCATGGAACTTGGAACAACCATATATGTTCCTGGTCGTTTTTGTACGGTAGCGCGATAGGCAGCGCACTATGATCACGTCCGCAGCGAAACGGGCTTCATGGGGTAGGTGTCGCACTCGAAGGTTGTCACCAGTCTGCAGCCCACCCGTTCTCTTCCAAGAATTGCTCGCAAGCCTCTCTGAGGGCTATATTGGGGCGGAGGTCCTCCACGCGTAGAGGCTTCCGGCTATGGGGATCAATCTGGCTATGCCGTAAGGATTCGACAATTGCAGCTCTTTCATACGAATTGCCACTCTCCGTCTGTTCGACGAAGTCATTAGTAGATGGCTTCTATGAGCAAAATATCATACGTGCAAAAGTGCGTGCTAGATGAATGATTTTAGGAAAGGATAAGGCAGGGGGGAAACAGGAGGGAAAGCCAAAATACGTGCCACCACAGGATCGACCATGACGCAGAAACTGATGTCGTCGATAGCCCAGTCGGGAACCTTGCGCCTCTTCTCTGCCTGTGATCGTGCTGCTTCGAAGGTAGATCGCAGCAGACCGGTTTTCTTCTCGAACTCTTCGGCTACCTGTCTCTTTTCGAGATCGGTGTTACAGTAGCCGAGACTATCGTCACGATCCCGTTCCAGGAGCGAGATGAGCTCGCTCTCGAGCTGGGGGACTTCGCGGCGACGCTGCTGCTCGCGTTTCTCCCATCGTGCTCTCTTGCACCGCAAGACCTGGGCGGTCAGCTGGGCCAGCGACCGATCTTGTATGGCGACGGCCAGGCGGTGGGCCTGCAGGGCGTGCTCGAGGGCATCGTCGGGGTCGTGTTGGGCAAGCAGACACTGGGAGAGGATGAAGTGCGCCTTTAAGTTGTCGGGGCCTAGTTTCAGACAGGCATGGCAGTCCCAGGCGGCCGACTCGTACTGCTGTTGTCTTAGTCTCGCCATGGCGCGGTTCGTGTACAGGGCCGGGTTTTCTGAGTCTGAAATTATTCTACCGCGAGGAAAGACAAGATTAGCAAAGCCCTAACACACGGCAACAGAGACTGCCGAGCCCAACACTGCGTCACGGTACTACCCATCGGAGACATATCATGAATGTAGACATGTAGACGAACATGTAGTATATAGATACATAGATATGAATGGATATCATGTTGCAGAAGTGCACGAGAGCCACGGAGCATAGACTGACGCTTGAGAATAGAGACCTTCGGCAGCGGGGTAATTGCCGACATTGTAGAACGTATTCCCCTCGTCCTTCAGTTTGGTCGCTTTGCCCGGATCCGTGGACATGTCGATAGCGGTAGTACGGGACGACGAGGGCGGTCGCGGGAGGGTAATGAGCCGATTAGGGTAATTCTGGGTATACGAGCACGAGCACCGGATACAATGTGATAGTGAGAAGGCAATATCGAGGTTCGAGGGACATCAACGCTAGCCCTAAAGTCGCAAGACCGGGTGAGTCGAGGTTGGATTCGGAAGCTATTCACAGCCACGGTGGCTGGTGATAAGCAACAGAAGGCCGAGGACAGGTCTATCAAGCCGTCTGCTCTGCTTAGCCGAAGGTTCGAATGGGCGGCGCGAGGTCGAAAGATTACGGAAGGGGGGGTTCGAATCTCGTCGGATCTCGTCGGGTCTGGCGGGTCTCGCGGTTTGCTCACGGCAAAGATGAGAAGAGATAGATGGGAAGAGCAGATTCCAATCAGTTCGACGTGGGTTGTACGTATGATTGCAGAGTAGAATTGAAGTCGACGTTACTGCTGACGTTGCCTTGCTGCTGTGACTGCTGCTGCTGCCAAGATACTGCTGCTAAGATGCACCGGGAAAAGTTTGTAATGATGAGCCAATGTAGGTAGGTTAGACGAAGAACTTCCAGACGCATAAGACAGAAAGCTTTAAGTTGTTGTTTCCAGCCTAATTGCTTGCTTGGCCTAGCGAATCAGTAAATTAGATAATCAGATCGCCGAGAAGGTGAGATTGACTCGTGGCTTCGATGATGGCAGGTATTACTTGTGAGTCGACACAGTTTACAAAGCTAGATGGCAGTGGCAGACCAAATAGGCGGAAGGAGGAAAGCAAAGCAAAGCAAAGTTAAGCAAACAAGCCGGCGATGCGAGGCGATAGGGGACGGGTGAGAGCAGCGTTGATCATATAGTATGTACTCCGTATGCCGCTGTCAATTATGAAGCCATCGAAACGGAGCGAATGCGCTGCGTCAGCCTTGTGTACGGAGTTATGGATATATGTAGATATCCGTCGCCCGGCGAAGATAGCGCGCGACAGTTCGCAGGACCCCGGCGGTGGATTCTAGAAGGAGGCTTCGCTGTTAAAGTTGTTTGTGGCTGGCTTGCAACAGCAATTCTGAATTCAGCAGAAGCCGTCAAACAAACCTTGAAATGATGAACAAAGCACCGAGCGGTAGAAACGATAGAGAAGAGGCAAGTTCAAGAATCATCTCATGCCTACCCTATTCCAGCAGCCTAGCGCCAGAGCGCGGTAGCTATGTCCTGTCATGTCCCAGCCATAATCTTCTGGCGGGTTTGTCTGCACAGACAACAGCGAAACTTCGAGAAGAGTTTCAAGGTTGACTTTTTGCGGATGCGCCCTTGGAACCTACTCCGGTGTTGGACTTAGGTAAGGGTGGGGTTTCCACACGCTGTTCTAGTCCACTGATTGGTGTAACCTGTCTAGCAGCTCCACGCCCTCAGGGAGCTGGCCACGCTAGCATTCTGTGGCTAGCACTGGCCAGAACTATGGCATCAGCGCCATGATCGCCGCTAGCAAGTGCCCATCCGCTAGCCGGACGGGCTCCGACCACGGCGCAGAACACGGAGACCGGCCGTGTTGAACAAGTGCCTTGGTTCCGGACAGTCTGCTCGAGACACGGATAGACGTAAATAGCAGAGGTATCTAGAAGCTATATTAAGGCTGAGGATCAGGGTATTCGGGGTACTTGGTTCACTTTGAGACCATCATACCAGATATACACTCCGGCACTAATTTTCATCGCCTGCCAAACATCGCCCGCTATTCGACCAGAGGATTATTGCAAGGAGCTACGCATAATATCTAGTTGGGACTCTGGTAGCACAAGCGGTAACACGGGAAACAAACTAATCACAAAACTGCCCTATTAACGGTTCTGCATCAGCATCCAGCATGAATATTATGTAAATTCATGCAGGACAGGCCCGCGCCGTCGGCGTGGAACAACTTGAAGGATTGATCAAGGGACCTCTCATCTTAGCAAACACTCATCTTCTTGCTCTCTGATGAAACATCTCAAATTTCCGCGAAGATAGTCCAATCATGTCTCTCGACCTCTTTATGCTCTCTTGCAGACTGATCCCTTCTATTTCTATGTGTTCAACCCGAATTCAATTCTCATACAAACGCATCGGCTGTTTTCATTTTATAGCACTGAATTCAATGAGCTTATTGATCTGGCTAAGTATTTACTGTGATGAATTAGAGAATGAATCGCAATTCCTACCTTGGCGCAAATCCTTGCATTATACCTGTCCTAACATTGTAACCTAAATCCTGCGATGGATGATGCACTCACTCTGACAACATTTCTCATAGCCGCTTTACCAAAGATACGAATAGATAGGCATATGCGATACCCATAAAACTTTTCAAGATGTGTTCGTTTTTCATGTGTATATGTATATACTGGCGTCATAGCTGCACTGAATATGTACAAGACCCCCCTTGTCCGAGCTCTCCGTCCAATCCGTCGAAGACAGGACCTATTCATCAATGCATTCAGATCACGGAGGGTAGAATGTAACAATTCCAGACTCTGTTTAGGCCCCGGTTATCTTGAAGGATCGTGAACTACCAGAACCTAGCCTGGGTTGTTTCGGTATTAATGCGATAAAAGAAACACCATGCATCTACCTCCTCTTTTCTATTACAGCCCAGATTCCCCACGTATGCACGCATGCCCAATGTCAACTTGAATCTCCGCTGCCTTACAAGAAGTAAGCAGCACCGTACGCGAAGACCATGCCCGCGAGACCGGCACCGACACCAGCCGGGCCGGGGGTAGCTGCTGCGCCAGTGGGCACGGTCGAGGTGCTGCTGCCAGGGCTAGAGCCGGAATCAGACGACGATGACGGGCCCGGGGTCGTGGCGACAGTAGTAGTGAAGCTCGACGAGCCGGTGGTAATGACCGTAGTGCCAGGGAGTTCGGTCGAAGTCGGCGCGCTGCCGCCGCCGCTCTCGGTGGTAGAAGCAGATCCCGATCCCGATCCTGGGTAGCTAGACGAACCGCTACCAGTCGGGGTACCCGTGGGCGTGTCAGTGGGAGTCGAGGTAGGTGCTCCGGTGGAACTATCCGTAGGCGTAGAAGTGGGATAATCCGAGGGTGTCGACGTGGGCGAGTCCGTGGGAGTCGAGGACGGCGAGCCTGTGGGATAGTTAGTGGGGGTCTCGGACGAGCTGTCCGTCGTCGTCGTGGGAGTGGAGGTCGGAGAATTCTGACTGGAGCTGGGTGTAGTAGTTGTAGTCGTCGTTGAAGAGGAGCTCGGGGTGGATGAGCTGCCTCCGCCATCCCCGCCACTTGCGACGGCCGCGCAGAACTTGTCAAGCCCGGTCTGGACGCCACCTGTTCGATTCGTTAGCAACCAAATTTCTTCTTGTTTCCACCTTTTTTTACGCTCATGATATCTCTTCCCATACACCAGTAACGGGAGGCCGAAGAGCACATCTCGTTGGTTCTACATACCGTAGTCGCCCACGCTGCACGAATCACGCAGACACACCTCGCCGTCTCGTCGAACCGTGTAGAGAAACTCGCAGATGCAGCTGTTGTCATCGGCGGCACAGGTTGTGTGCTGGGCCACGGTGTCGGCGATGCACTTAGGGCCGCAAGCCGGTACGAATTCGCTAACGGTGATGGCCGCCGCCGCCATGACCGCGAAGGCCGGGACCATGAGAACCCGAATAGGTGCCATAGTGATCGGATCAGATCAAAGTAGGTGATTCAAATGCCGACAATGGTTTGGTCGAAAAGGGCCTCGGGTTAAGGAGTCTAGCCTTTGTTTTGTGGCCCGTGAAAGGTGAGGGCGGTGGTGACTAGGTAGATGAAGAAGTTTTGTACTAGGTCTGGGTGGCAAGAAAAAGGAGGCAGCCGTTTTATAAGGTAAGGAGGTTACGCAGGTCGTACGAAGTAGGTTTGGTAAGTTAGGGTGTTGATAGGTACCCGTCCAATACGCACACGTCGATCCAAATCTCAATCTTTTCAGTCCTCTTATTTAAAGCATGTGGTGTAACAAGGCATCCTTTCCGGCGGGTGAAAGACGAGATGGGGACAAGGCTCCATATGTACTGTACGTCGTGTACCGACATATAATTAGATCCTTTATGAACCCGGAGCCGTATCCAGAAGAAGGAACCTTGACCTCCCTACTTAGGCAAGTATTTCTGAGACGTTTATTTCAGGGTTCGGCAGTGCGTTGGAATGACATGCTTGTGGCCCAAGAAAAGCAGCTGCGATGGCCCCGTCTCGGCGGACGCCAACAGCCACCTAAAGTAGGTACGTGGCTCGTGACAGGTCCAGAGCGGGGACGATCATGGTCAAGTCCCGTACAGAGGCCAGAAAGAGGCCGAGGTTGCAGCGCACTTGTGCTGTACTTGGCAGCTATGAGACACTGCCGTTGGTTCCCATGGACCTCCCTGTACCGTGCCGTCATAGTCCTCCGGGCCTATGTTTTAGGATTGATGTCTTCAGCCAATCAGCTGTCTTAAAGAGTGACACTAGGGACTGTCAAATTCCCGGATTGGGAAGGAGGGGTGTCTGAAACGAGGGAATCCAGTTTAGCCCAGCACCCCGGACCCATGGGGCTGCTGATCTGCACAGTGAGCTTAAATTCTGCCGGGCAGGTCTACTTACATAAAGAGGTAACGTGCCATGAATTGTCCTTTGCTACAATACTTCCCTCGTGTTGGGAATACTCCATTGAGACCCGAGCACCATCTCACTTCGTGATTGGGTATTTTCCATCATGTCTATATTGCTTGAGACTAGCGTGAACCCTGGCTTTCGTATTCGATCTGCATAAAAGTCCACGTGAATCGGATCTACACGATCAGGACATGGCGAGTTCATTGGCTCGCTACGATGCATCATGTGCCCCAACTTGCATCTACACGGGCCTTATCCCTAAATGGCACACATAAAACCCTTAATACGACGTGGTATTTGACAAAAAAAGAAATGCAATTCATGCAGCGGAGGCCAGATCACGGTAACATGATGAATGTGGATGAGCTTTCCAACCTTTTAACTCAACCTCGCGGATAATGCAAATGCGACTGATTTATTAATACGCTTATTCTATCAGCCAAGATCGATACCTCAACTTGAGACAAAGTCTAACGATTACATAATTCCCGAGGTCACGTCCACATTGTCCTACATCTGCGCCATGTGATTCTCATCTGCCATATACACCACCCCACTAATCATTGTTTATCGAAGTAGTCTCGCATTTGCCTAGATCAATGTCTGATGGAACAACAACCAACACCCTGATTTCCAAGGTTGGCGCAGACCATCGCGATCGCAAATCTGATTATAATACGTGTGAAGAACGAATGAATACGCTAAAAACTGTTAGGTAGAATAAACAGATGTGAGAATCACCTCGGAAACAATATTATCCGGCCTCGGGAGAGGATTTATGCTCATGAGAATCACGAACAAGGTCTTCTTTTCTGTCGCGATTACTTCGTAAGTGTATCAGACAAACCCAACTCTGTTGCCATAGGTATTCTGCTTTATCCAAGATCAGATATTCAAGCACGCGCAATCCGTGGCGCATAATTAGCGATTAACAGCCTACCTAGGTAAGCTATCTTGCTCTTTGCAGATCGTGTCAAGGTCCTTGAAGGAACTACATCATTCTGAACTATCGTGTATAGGAAACGGGGAATTGATTCTCCTAAAAGTAAATCAAATCGCTAAAAGTGAGAAAATCTCAAACCGAAAGTTCATCAACCATGCTTTCGTCCCGTACCATTTATTTAATTCACAGCTTCATCTTCGATAAAGAATACTAAGCACACCCTAGTTACCGGTATGCTGTATTTATAACTTCTGTGAATGATTTTCTGTGCATTGTCGAGCGGTCAATGACCTCTAAATGAGCCGGATTCTTGGTAGGCCGGTGAGAAAGTGGCCAAAGCCAACTTTGGTGGAGAATAGGGACATGAATGATAAACGAAAAGGTGAAAGATGGGTGAGCGAAAGGATTCTTCTTTGATGTAAGAGGTAATTGCGAGAAATACGCCTTTGCGTTCGTGTACTACCACACTGGAACACGATCTCATCATGGACGCTATGCTGTGCGCCCAGCCTAAAAACCACTCTTGTTTGATGAAGTCATCAGATTTTGAGACTCGCTTTACCGCTTTATTATATTATGATACGTTCATTATAAACAAACTCATTACTTCGGTTCTGATATAATCGAGATACAGTATTAGAATATCTAGTGACTATAAAATTTGGGTTCTAATTGGATGTGTAGGGCTATCATCCGCACTGATCAAAACCGCCTTTCACTACACAATTAATGCTCCCTTGAGCTCCCATACATTTCAGATATTCGCCGGATTTGCTCATTCTCACCGTACAGTTTCTGATTTGAGCCTCGGTACGCGTAATTATTGCGTCTTCTGAAGCAAATGGCCCTCGCAGAATTCATCTCCTCATAGACCAGTTTCATAATGGGGGGAAATATATAAACGTTGTGGATGATGAAGCTTTATGATGAACGACAACAGTAGAACAAGAAATCTCTTGCCGCTAGGGAACTGAGACAAGAGGTGCCCGAGAGTCCAACGAATGATATGCTTTACACTATGTCACACTTGACGACGCGTCACGAAGCCGTTGGCTAGCTTATTCTTACTTCTACAGAAGCCAGTTAGGTCTCTCGTAGCATTAAGGGGCTATGTAAGCGGTACAATTCCAGTTTCGCATGATATATCTATTCATGCCGTGTAAAAGCAACCCCTTGACAGAGTCAGTAGTATAAATTCACTGCCATCGTCACAAAATCATACCAACTGAACCTATCTCGAAGATCATACTTTCTTTATTGTCACATTCTTACCGACCTATACTCACTACGCGTCATTCTTCGCCGTCCTCAATCTATCACTTCAAATACTTGGCTACTTACCATATCTGAACACCTTCAAGAGCTTACACTCTCCCTCAATACGCAATGCCGAGAAGACACAGCACAAGAGTACCTCAGGAAGAGCTCTACCGAGAGGCGGTCAGACTCTTCGGTGAGGTTGATTACGAACTTAGACTTCTTCGCGATGTTTGGAAGCATACACCGCTTTCGGGGATCGAATACACTAAGCACTGGGCCGAGCGTGCGCTGCAAAAGATCAATGAGGCTTTGGTTAACCCTGCAGACAGCGGCCAGCAGTGGCAACTCAACAATATGCATACTCTGGCAGTGGGATTTTGTAACGAAGCTTCGGTATATGTCCAGCGGAAAAGGGAAATGGGACTTGATTAATCTTGCCCTGAGGCCTTATGGAATAAGAACTACTGTAAGGCAAATTTAATGCCACAGCAGTATCTATTCCTCTGCTTGGGTATGAAGTACCCAAGTTAGCGATTGAGGCGGTGGGCGCGATATATGATAAGGGGTGAAATTGACTGGGTGGATTCGATCAACTTTTCTATATTTTTCGTTAGGTCTCACCGCCTCCTCTGGAGACTCTATCACTTGCAAATCAGCTTTTTTTTTCTCGACTTCTGTCCGTTTAAATCAATCTGTACTTGAATGTCTTGCTAACGCTCATTGTGTGTGCGCGCATGTCATGTGGAATAGGATGAGAGTGAATCGAAGTGTGCCTGCAGCCGGATTGTGATTACTGTAGAGCGTAATTATTTTGAGCTCAATAATTATATGGACGAAGTGATTCTTGAATACCTAGCTCACGGGAGTTAAACGAACCTACATGTCTGCAATAGGTGTCTATAAACACCCTCGTATAGATATATCTTGTAAACAGTACCCCGTCTTTCAGTTCTTAGTCGTCGAAGTAATAGTAGGATGCCTGTAAGTCCACAAGCCAAAAACCCTCGTGACCCTACTTCGATAGTCTTTGCTTAGCTACGACTTTGAAGCCTAGGTATACAAGAAGAAGCTTGCAAGTAGCTCCTTAGCAGACACAGGAGCTGTATTATAATTTCAAAGTTGAGCTACCTAATTCTCTACGCCATTATCAAACTCGACGCTGTTGTGCCCAAGTTTATCTGATCTTGAACACTAATTGGACGATGAAAAGACGTCACACATCACTCTGACAGCATCCCCCTCTTACTTGATTCACATTAAATAGTTGAAGTGAGGTTGAAAAGGGGAGCGAGAGACATGTATTGGTATGAATACCTACAATACGAATATAATCTCCTGGGCATCTTTCATGTGTAGCGACGATCGTTTATATCATTTCCCTGAAACTTTTCGTATTAAAATAGTACCGACTGAGTCGAAGTCAGCACTATTCACTGATGCGCTTTAGAACTACGCTTAAAAAGAAAAACATCTTGGTGGGCTAATTACCAGCACAGAGGATGTCACTACCAGACTATCATTACATGCAGTGCTGTTAAGCGAAGAGGCTGCCAATCTAACGTAGAGCGTCGTCGAGCCGAACTCTTGAACACCTGCACTCTATCGTCCACATGGATTGTGACATTTACAGTATCTGTGCAAGATTCAAGGCCACGTTGTTTTGAGTAATACTGTTTGGCCGATGACTCCTTTAACTGGGAATTCTTGCAGTGTTTTGCTAACTCTGTCTAGTGGCATGGGTGACTGGAGGCAGGAAATATGGTACAGTGACTACTTCTCCTACAGGGGTAAAGTTTTTGGCCCCAGCATGAGGAAATAATATATAATTACCTAGCAATTCATCAAACAACTTGGAGTTATTCTAGATCAAGGCACCGAAAGACCTCTCGGATAATGCCGTCATGAGACCCGGCTCTCTCGCCCGTAGCTAACAGCGGCATACTTTGAATATGTTGTCATATGATAAGACGCCTCACGGGGTGATACACAATCCTCAAGGGGTGTGCTAGAAACAGTGGCCATCAGCAGGCCAGAGTCTGTTAGGTACAATAGGTGTCTTGTCATAGATTAGGTACACATGCTGGATACGGGGTAATATCTAGCCTAGCGGTCTGTTGCTAGATCGGAGGTCTCTCAAAGATGGGCAAGTAAACCCTTTGCCGCTCTCGTGTAATATATAAAACACCAAACACAGCGACTTCTAATAGAGTAGAAGGGAGACACAATTGGGGCCAGATTCACTCAGTAGGCTTGATTATAAAATATCACATGTAATTTCAGGACAGATATCATAAGAGCAAATGGGCAAGAGTCTTAACATTCGTTCGAGGGTGGAGGAAAACCGTCATGTACGGGGAAACCTCCACCAAGACCTATCGTAAGGACCTCCACCTCAAATTGTTGTCTACCCAGCGAACCAGGATGATGGTCGATGCTTAGGACGGGGAAATATCCAAGACTTGTCGCAAGAACCTCCCCCTTGGAACCAATCTCTTCGAGTGGACCATGACGATGGTCAAAATGCTTGGACTCCTGATATTTCTGACTGAAGGCACCACTTAAGCCTTCTTGGCGGCGTCTTCTTCGAATTTGGCGTACTTGATGGGAGAGAGGTAGAGCGCCTCAGGCTGTTCGACGTTGTCCCCAGCTGGAACGGCAGCAACGCCTAGGGCGAGGGCAGCGAATGCCACGATGAATGAGCACTTCATTTTGGGAGGCTGAGTTGGAAGTCTAGAGATTTCGAGTTTAAGGTTTGTAGAGATTGCGATGTAGGAGGTGGACGTTGAGTGTGAAGTTACTGTCAAAGAATGTCGTTTGAATGACCAGGGAAGGGGATAGCCAGATATTTACAGGTATTTGTACCGACATATTTACTCACTAACTCACGTTAGATTTGTTCGGTTCTTGCGAGTACATCATGCATACTTGGGCCTCCTAGTCGGGCCGCCGGGACCCCCGGCGTGGGCATCATCAAGTCAGCCCTGAAACGTAGCACTAAACACCTTTTTCATTGATGGTAATCTCGATCCATAAGATCCTTGGAATCTGATCTTAGTGTACCTGCCTGCCGGAAGGCCGGTGGCCAATAATTACGGTGCGTTAACGATTCCTGGTTCTGTAAAATTCGTATGGTAAGATCCGGTATCATTGATGTACTACGTAGCATGAACCTTCAAGCTTCAAAATTAAAAATAAACTTCTCTCATACCCGAACAGGGAGTGATACACTGATACTAATAACACTATTACTCCGTACTAATTTCCTGGCTATCAATAGCAAGCCAGTGACAACTAGGTACACGATGGCATAAATAGGATCTAATGATAACCGATCTCCTCATTTTACGTATCTAATCAAAGGAGCGTTAGCATGGTGCAAACAGGATCGGAAACCCTGATATGATACCATAGTGTATTGAAGATACGCAGATCAGAGACGCGGGTCTTTAACTTGCCTTGCTGGCAAGCAATTAGAAGCTAGACGTCAAGATGGTGATGATTAGCGCGGCGCTAGAAGAGGGGAACAAGCGCGCTAAAGAGTACTAGGTACGCGTGCGGTCGCTTAAGCAGACATGCCATCCACTTACCTAGTTCACCGCGGCCGAGGCCCCGGAATACTTACGAGACCCTCGTCACCAGTTAGTGCGCTAGAAGGTGCCTAATATTATCCGGCAAAGAAGAATTTAGCCCCTGCCTTGTACAACAGTATGGCAGGCATTCGACGAAAGTTCCTTTCACGGCGCAGTCATTCAAGCCCTGTAAGTCTTATTAGGCGGGTACTGAATCAGTATTCTTCGCCGTATGTCGGGAGTAGGAAATGATTAATCGGGCTAGTTCGAAGTAATCATTTAAGCGTTCTAAACAGAAAATTGTATGCCGTTAATCGCCCCCCTTTTGGGCCAACCCATTCTTCTCGTGGTCTAAAATTCATCATCAGCTGTAGCACTGCTGAATTCACTTCCGAGAATCCAAGCCGAAAGCAGCATGTTCAAATCTCGAACAAGTGAAGAGGATGTTGCGGGTGAATCTGATGCATTTGTAGAGGACCCCAATGAGGGCACTCGAGTCTTGTCGAGACAACCTTCATCGCAAAGGTCCAACATATGGATATGGACAACATTCATACTAGCATTGATACTCCTTGCGATCGGGATAAGAGATTTTGCCCAGAGCAGACGATATATCTCTCGAGAGTATGTCTATGAATCGGGTTTCGAGACAGATTGGAGTAAGTTTCACTGGCCTGTTACAACCGTTTCTTGACATTGTGATGTATCACCAAACCAGTGGCTGAATGCTGATTGAAGATGTACTTTAGCTCTTACACGAGAAGTGATACAGACGAAAAAGGTCAAATTCTACGGCGGCATTTTCTTCCATGAGAATGAAACGCGATACGTAACAACAAATCCAGATGAACCAGTCTATATAGGCCCTCCAAGCCAAGAAATAGATGAGGCTTGGGATGCACTCACATATCGTATGTCCCCTAGATGTACGATTTCGATACGTATTTCAACACAGCTAATTACTATCTATGTTAAGACGAAAGTATTGCTGTCACACCTGAAGAGGCGAGAGAAGTTTCGGACCGATCTGCCTTTGACAAGTATCGGGGACATTATACTGTTGGGTAAGCGTTGAAGCTTTGATTCTTACAACTGGCGATGACTGGACTGAGCTAACACCAATATAGGTTAAGTGTCATACACAGTCTGCATTGCCTGAATGCCATACGTATATCGCAGGACATTGAACATTATCGAGCCAAAGGGCTGCCGGAAGAATGGTGGCAACGCTTCCATATAGGTAGGTTGCTGTTTATAATCAAAGGTCGTGTTCTGACATCGGGTCACAGATCATTGCATAAACCATCTACGCCAGGCTATTCAATGCCACAGCGATCTGACTCCATTTCCCTTGGTCCCAGCCGTCAGAAACGAATCGAGAAAGGGATGGATCACGCCGGATTTTGACGTAGAGCATACGTGTAGAGATTTTTCAGCGATTCGTAAATGGAGTACTGAAAAGCATAAGAGTGGTATTCAGAAAGCCGAGGCCGCTGCTCTTAAAGCAGACGTGCAATATTAATCACCAAGCGAGTTTCATTACATTTAGTATCATAAAAAGCTTCGTCCCGTTTTAGGCTTGTCTTGTCCTGTTCGCTTTACCGTAATACCGAGCCGTATGAGATGCGTGTAAGTGCTTTCATTTGCAGTAGCCATCTAAAACTACGAGCCGTGCCGGGGCATCCACTCATTTTGTATATGGCCTCATGTAGCCATGTTCCAATAACATCAAGAGTACTGGTATCCTGAACATTCTAACTTGAGTAGATTGGAGGGATAACCGCTATGAAATGGTGCTTGAATCGCAAACTGATACTCACGACTGTCTTGCAAAACCAAGTCGAGGACCTCTGTCATCAAAGACAACATACTGTGTTTTCAAGAAGACATGGCCAAGTATGGACACGCCAGCGTTCATATTGCTTTGGATACCCCCAAGACATCGAGAAGAGCCTGGTGCAACTGGGTTGAGCTTGAGTAGATCCCCATGAACTACAGCTTTATATTCGTTGATCATGACTGTGAATGATGGAAGTAATGAGGAGCAAGGTACCGTCCATTCCCCAAACCGAGCGTTGCTCTCCGCTCCAACGACCTGCTGGTAATACTTTTGCACGATGGAATCTGAAAGAAACATCAGTGATGCACCTGTGTCTGATGAAAAATAATCAGCCTGCAATCCTAAACCCCATAGTCACACCTCTTAGATAGAACAGCAGTAGTATTACCTATGACGCCTTTAAGAGAATCATTTGTGATCTCGCCCTCTCCAAGATCATAACCAGTGATATTGAAGCTCCAGTGACCGTGAGAACTGTCTACATCGACATAGTGCAGATCGGCCGTGTACCTGGATCGATTGATAAAGCCAAAATCGTAACTTCCGAGACCGTCTGGCTTCAAGATAGCAGCGAATAGAGGCAATTCTAATTGCAGCTTGGCGTTCTCGAAGAACGTATTCTCGCGTTCTGGCCTGACTAGATGTCGGGTGTCAGACTGTTAGAATAATAGCACGGATAGATTGCTTCTTGTGAAAATGATGTTACCTTTATTGAGATTGCTAAATCCAAGCCCCAGGACTCCATCTGATCCGGCGCCTTGGGCAAGACTGTTACTAATATTCGTTGCAACTTCAACCGCTTGCTGCATTACCCAGATCCCCTCGATGCCAACAACATCATAGTAAACATCGCCGCTCGCGAAACTCCCATCGGCATAGCTGATTGCCCAGGTCTTGGTGGGCGATCTTGATGAATACACCGAAGGCTTATATACAGAGTGACCTTTTCTTCGATCTTCAGGTAATTGGGGTGCAAATACCCACCTGCCTGGGCGTTATGATCGTGAACATCATAGCCAACGCGATATGTGTTCACTCACAAGTCAGAAGAGCCAGTATCGATACTTAGCTGAAGTGTAGAGGCTCCCACGCTGACTGGAACTACAAATTCCTGGTTCTGGGAGAGAGCCGAGACAGACGCCGTCTCAGCAGACTGTACGGCACCGGGAGGTATTTCGCCTCCGTATTTCAGCAGATTCCGGGCAAATAGAGTCGATATATCTAAGGGCTGAACATTATCCGGTCTCGAGACCTGATTCAGAGAGAAGCTGCGGCGTGCATTGCCCGCCGCTGTCGATCCAGCAAGAAAGAGAGACAGAAATAGCATAACCAAATCCAGAAGCCGAAGAAACGCCGCCATGACATTGAATGGAAAGCGAAAGTTACCTGCTGTACTAATTCCCATGTGAAGCAACCGAAGAAAGTGTTTTCCACCTCCAGGCGAAGTAGGAAAACTGACCGATCGAACTGCCGGGATCAAAATGGTAGTTCAAAAGAATACCTAATTACACCACGCCCCCAAGGATTCTACCACAGGCACTACATACTTTGTAGCAATTAAGGATAGGTATGTATGTATGTACCAGTATTAGGGGGTTTGGCGGAAGTGGTTGGGACTCAAATACCCTATATAGATTAGCCCTACTTATTCTAGTTTTTCGCTACTAATCTAAGTGCGGAGCAGTGAACGAGTACACGAAAGTGTACGGAGTACAAGTGGCGGCTCTGGAGAGCGGTCAGACGTTCAAGCAGGGGTGGCGAATATTAATACTACCTTACGGAGTACCGTAATTGATACGCTTACGGAAGTCATACAAGAATGAAGTCTTCTATCATGGTAGCGATACTCCGTACTTACTGACCATGTTTTAGACATGCTCATCTAGACTGCCACACTTTCTGGCTGGACATGCCACCAATTAAATTGTAGCAAGAAACAGGTACCGTAGGCTTCAACGTATGTACACAATTACCACGCCTCTTTCACACTGCACTCCACATTCTTAAGGCTAAATAATTCCGCTGCACAGTTACGGCGCATCGATTGTACTGTACATAAAGTACCGATTACGCCGTACTGACTCCACTGATTACGCCGTATGCAGTAATAACTTACTATCTATACCGATTAACGCCGCACTAGCTTCGCCGACTGTGCCGTACTAAATTGTGCTTTTAAGTTCCCCTCGCTAACTGCCCTAACTACGCCGCACTAATCGTATGATATGCGACAGTGTAAGAGCTCCATGGGATCGGAAGTTATAATAAGCGTTTGGACAATGCGGTTGTTGTGCGCACAAGAACATAATTACACGCCGTACTTATGAGTACGTAGCGTCCAGCATTATTCGGCACGAAGTATGTATGCAATGTACGAAGTACACTAACCTACTTTTAGACTTGCCAAGGTGTCAAATGTGGAGGGCGGTAGATCGATCTAGGTGGACTGGCGATAATGCGGGTCGCGTAGATATTTCGCCCTAAGAATCGTACTTTTACTAAATCGCCTGGCTCTCAGGTGTTCCTCTTTCTTGCACGTTGTTATGAATAAAGCTGCAGTTCTGACTGGCTTAGCAGTCAGAACTCTGATGAATTAGCTTTCTAATAATAATAGTATTATTCTCCGTAGTTAGAAGTTCTGACGATTAAGTAGTAATATCATTTGACGACTTGTGAGAGAGTCTACTCTCGCTAATGTCTCTTTTTAGCCCTTTCACTATTTTCGATACAATTGATTTGGCTTTTCCATTTCAAACAAGCTCCTCATCATACACAAAACCGTGTTTATCGAAGCCAACTGTGGTGTGTTTCCAAACTACCTCTTTCAACACATTCCAATCCCGACAGTAGTGCTTCGATCCCCATGTGTCGGATTCAATACTAGTTCGGGTGCTCCCAGACATCACCGGCTCAAGAGTAAGGTCACCATGACATAAAATAGCCTATGATGTGTTAGGCTCGCTTTAAGACAAACTGGAAAGCGCCTCGAAGGGCGATGGGTGAAACACACCTGCCGTATGTATTCAACACAGTGATCCATATGTCGGTAATCAGTAGGGGTCACCGTTTCATTACGCTCAGATTTCATGAAGACGTGCTTCATCAAGCCCTGATTTTCTTCCTGTTAGTATCCATATCGCGCGACAGTTCGTCCACTGAAAGACAAGTATACCAAACAATGAATCTGATGATGCATTGAGAGCGCAAAGCCCTCGTCATCAGTATTCCACGATCCATTTCGCGAGTATTGGCGCAGAGGTATACCATCAGCTATCCCGAGCCTAGAAGACGGCTTTACTTTTACCCAGGATCCTGAAAGATAGTGTAAGCAGCTTCACCAGTGCGGATTATATAAGAATGTGATGAGGTCTAGTTGAGAGTGAAGGTTGGCCTAACTCACCAGGATGTATGTCATCCCATGGAGTCCAATAATTCCCAGATTCCCGGCTGCGATTCCAACGCTTCCCATCCATAGGATCGGACTCTATGAAAGTCTTATCTTCTTCCCAACTGACCACGCGATAAGGGACTTCAACAAGTTCAGTAATATTTCCATGCTTCTCCGAGATTAATTGACTCACTGTCTCCAAATATCTCGTCGGACGGTAGTCTAGACCCTGCGGAACTCATGCCCGAAGTCCAAAATTGAAGGGAAAATACAGTAAGTATCAGGATTAGCAGCCACATGAGATGGACAGCGAGGGCTTCACGACATATCAAGAATCTCGCGGTCGAATACCATCCATTCTGACATGGCCCATGAGTTGCGAGGTTCGAACCGGCTCTTTCGTTGTCAGGCTCATCGGATGTTGTTTCCTCATAGTCTTCGTCTTTGACCGTGCTATATTTCTGGCTGCTACGAGCAGCAGTGACAGGTTTTTCCATCGCATCAAAGACCGAATCTGCGAATTAATTACAGAGCGAATAGAAAAACTTGAACTATTCGTCGAGAGCTCGGAGACACAAACAGTCGATGGGGTAAATGCGAGTACCGAAAAACATGTGTGAGGCTACATCGGAGGGCCCGCCAACATCTTCTTTCGATCTGGTCTAAATTCTACCTTGATACACACTATTATCTCCTACCCTGCCCACTCAATACGCCTCTTCTTGAATCATGGATGGAAAAGAGCAAGGATTTTCTGCGAATCAAAACAGGCACTATACCTCTTTCTATTTTAAGAAAAGCGGCATTGAGTGGGCAGACTAAATAATGGAGAGGAGGCTTGTACTAGTTAACATAGCCGGTCCAAGGAAGACACATGTTCCCTGCAAGTACAGACGGCGTTGATCCCACCAACCTGGTCTGGTGGCCACCCCCACCTGACTTTATGGGGCGTAGCACGGGTTGCTGGATGGAAATTAGGGGCTGAATTCGAGTATGGCGCCGTAGACGATACATTCTATTGCAAAGCTGGGTAGTAGATCAGTGATGGAAATTCTTCTTTGGAGTCCTTTTACTTGGGGATTTCGATTGCCGGCCGCCTTCTTTGATTGCGATTTCAGTACTGAGATTGCCTTTTGACACCGAATCATTGATCACGACGTCCCAACGTAAGGACTACACTCTTATTAGTCCAAAGCGGCAGTTAAGTCAGACCCTGTTGCAGCATTGGAAATGGCAAGTTCTCGTAATTTCACTGTCCTGTATCGGGATGAATGCTGATCATCATTATAGTTTGACACCCGCTCGATGACTTCTTTATGGCCTATTGTATTTATCGGCGCCTTCGCAACTCTGTGGAACTATGGCCCGCCCAGTGACTGGCTTGCAGGAATGTTCACTCCTCAGGTTGTCTGTGACAACAGCCATGGGTATGAGATAGAATTCCTATCACGAGAGCCACTCCTCATACACATCCCAAATTTCATCAGTCTCAATGAGGCTACCTATTTCACATCTATTTTGTAAGATGGTCTACCTCCTCTGACCTGCGAGGGATGCTAATTCAGGGCGGGATATGAAAGAGCGGAGAACTATACTCATAGACTCTACGTCAATGAAGATGACGTCAAGAAAGCAGTGGCACCGCGTCTTGCCGTCCTCGAGCAGCAAGATCCTTTTGTCAAATGCGTGCTGAGCCGAGCACAACGATTTCTCGGCTCCATGGGCAGTCCTGACTTTGAGCTACTCAGCTTAGCCCGTTACGGTGTCTCTCATCAGGTCTCGCTACATGCCGATGCTTCTCCAGAGCCTCTCACCGATCCAGAATCTCAAAGGCAATACAATCGTAGAACCAGCTTTTTCGTTTATGTCCATGCATCAGATGATCTCGAGGGTGGGGAAACCTTCTTTCCACGCATACCGCCAAGGCCGGACGCTGGGTTACCATCTGATTCCGCCGTTATGTCGATCAATAATTCATCGGGCGCCGCTGCGCTTGCAGTCAAGCCCGTCAGTAGGTCGGCAATCTTCTGGTTGGGAATGAAACCAGATGGTACCATCGACATGAACACCATTCATAAAGGTCTACCAGTGACGAAAGGGGAGAAGATAGGAATGAACATATGGGCCAAACATTATATTGATTAACAATCCAAATTCTCTAGTTATCCCATTACAGCTATCAAGATTGTCCTTGATTTCTCCTCTCCATTGCCCATTCATGAACCTTGGTGAAGTTCCGGCATGTATGAGGTGTGCCGAATACAGGGATGGTAATATTCTTGTGTTCTGATTGGGCATATGTCAAAGGGCTCAAGTCACTCTGACATTGGAGGGCTTGCCGCAGGTAGTCGACACAGTGATCTAAAAGGTTTCAGCAAGGGCACGGAATTGGTGATATCATCCGCAGGGTAAAGCGGTCCAACGCACCGACATGAGAACGATAGAAATACGGAACTTGCCCCGTAGGGTAGTAATATCTAAAGTCTATAGCTCTGCGTACAAGATCCTTGACGGAGTTAGCAAACAATGTTCGTGTGAGAACATTCTGCCTGGCTTACAAGACAATGCAAAGAATGGTAGACGTCCAAACTAGTAATTACATGTTAGCATTGCGAAACTTTATATACATATAGCTGTAAGAGGGGCTATACCTTATTAATACGCCTTTCCCATCCGCAGTATGCACCGAGGCTCTCTCTGCTCCGTGGAGATCATTCATGTCGAGTTTAAGGTCGACGGCTGCAGAAAACATCAGCAATTGCATAAATCGCGAGCCTTTCGCGACTAACCACTGAGTAAATCATCCCATGCTTTATCTATCTCTGGTGATGCCTCTCCAGCGTACTGAGGTTCTAGTGGGTTGACTTCACGATATAGGCTGCCGTTTTGGTCGACCTGTATTCCCCCAGTGAATCGATACTCAATCAGCTCAGATATATGCTGAGCAACAGCTATGTTGACGCAAGAACTTAGTGACGGAGCCTAACTCGTCTTCATCAATGCCTACTCACTGAGATCGGTACCAAACGCCGATTGAGAGGTCTGCTTTCGTCGTAATCGGATATTGTCAGACAGTAATATGAGGCAAAGGAGTACCAAGATGGCCCATAAAAGCCATTGTATCAGACGCCACCGTTGGGGGCTTCGCTGTTGAAGTGCTGGCCGCTGAATATCTTCGTCCACAAGCAGTGGCCCATATTCGGGTATTTCAACTTCGACATCCTTCGGGTCTCCTCTTCCGTCACTCATGTTCTGTAAAGAAGCTTAGCTTTGGGACCAGACAAGTGAGATATAAGACTCTTGTGTGTAATAAGTTTGATTGTTGCACATCAGCAAAAGACACGAAGCAACCTTGAAAGTTGTAAATTGTGCGTCAACAGGTATCACCAACATGCGACCCTGCAGTACTTCCGAGTACCTACCATATTCAAGATTGGTAAACTCAGCACTCAAACTTGGTAACCTAGCAAGTGAAGCGCTAAGTGAACTACCTACACTAAGTGGAGGGGTGCCAATTGTCGGGTGCGGACGGCGTCACCGCTAGTTTGGCTCAGACTTAGCGTAGGATCAAGTGAATCCAGAAGGATTGATCTCCTTATCCCACGAGTTTAGGGTTAAATGAATCATCCGGGTTTGCTCCGTATTGCGTGGCCATTTTCTGGGCAGGCAGTCCTGGCACGGCACAGAAGGATGATGGAGTGGTTGGACCTAAGGCATCCCGAGGCATTGCACGCCAAGGCCCGCCTCGCTTCAGGGGCTGAACGGACACTTCCAGTTTGCGCTCGACATTGTTCGTGAACCGCTTGCTCCAGGTCCGCTGCAAGATTAATGAATCTGGATTATACTACACGTTCTCATTGCTTCCCAAATTCATTCCTCAAACCTGTCTCGATCGTCCAAGTAATGATATAACGCCGTTCTGGGAGGGTATGATAACCTCTCAATGGATCTGTGCACCGGTAAGAGGGGCCAGTACAGCGTCCTTCCGAATAACGACTTCAGTTCTACTAGCCGCGGTTGGACTTTATTTCCAGGACTTTTGAAACCATCAAAGAGTACATTGATCGTCCTCGTGGTCTTGCTTTTATCGACATTCTCAGGGATCAGTGGTTATTTTGCTGGAAAACGGTCCGCACTAGACGAGAGCGCAAGATTGGTTCAATGTTAGCTTAATATATGCCTCTAGAATCGTCGATTAAAATTAACGTTATATCAGTAAAGAAAGTCTCTGTCACTTTCGAATATGAATTCAATTTCGCCGAAGCCCCTTCAGATCTCACAAACCAACGATGGGAATCCCTTTTCCCGTCAAATGCCGGATTCTTTGAACACCCGGCTGCCGGAGATGGGCCCGTTACTTTTTCCGTTTTCCATCAGCTACACTGTCTAGTAAGAGGTTTCAGTTTTTTTATCAGTATCAATTCAACATGGCTTGGTTCTAAATGCTTAAATCTTAGGATGGAATTCGCCATGCATATTGGACCGCGCTTAATGGTAATCATTCAGGAGAAGACCATTCACGCCATGCCGAGCATTCATCTGATGCTCATGTGCGCCATTGCTTCGAGTATATTCGACAAGGCCTCATGTGTGCAGCCGATACTACGATCGAGGAAGGTGTGAAAGCGCCAGGGGGTCGGGCCGGTGTGCGAGGGTTTGGAACAGAGCATATGTGTAAAGATTTCCGGCAACTGGTAGAATGGACTTCTCATTGGGAATAAGAAGAATGGAATTATTTATGATTACTTCAGAAATAATGATCGTCTTTAGAATACTTATGACTCAATCTTCTGATTAGTTTCATTATTCACAGATAGTATTGTTTACTCAGGCGTTTTATAAACGAAATGCTTATCTGAAGCGAGTCTCCCACTTCGTATAATTATTAGCTTAGAAAATTAATTACTGACTGAAGAAAAATGTATAACGTCATTGTAGCGTCGTCATATCAAGCCTAAGGATAAAGAATGACTATACCCCTATTTCACAAGTTCTATCATTGTAGTCCGTGTTACCGCAACATACACATTGTCGCTGGCGCGCTGCATCACCACTGCTATTGCGTCGACTTCGAGACTTATTTCGTCTACTCAAGCTTTCGCGTCCTTCTGAGCATAATCTTCTTTTCAAATGCCAAGATTCTAATCTTCGAGGCTTCTGTACCGATATTAAGACCTTTGTATACTAGGCAGCTTTCACCATCTTGATAGGGATATTATCTCCCTAGCACGGTAGTACCCCTTTTCCCTAGGTTTCATCCTCGAAGTACAAAAAGAAAGTCCCGTAAGTCTATAGGTCCAAGGCCGAAGGTCTCGCGAACTCAGTCCAACAGTCACTGCGTAGCTCCGTGACATCGTCATCTAGTTTTATGGAAGGCATTGCGTTGTGAGTAGTTATAGGGTTTGCAGGAGGTCTTTATAACACGAGCCCCCCACCCACAGCCAGAAATCGCTTGGTCTACGCCAGTCGAGGCATTCTGACTCGAGTTCCTGACGAGCTTCGGCGTATTTTCTTGATTTTACTAATCTTAAGACTCTCTCTGCAGCAGCCAATAATCTAGGAGGATCGGGTTCGTCAGGGAAACCCGGTTCGTTGTCGCCAGATATATCTTTGACTATGTTGTCAAATAGAATACTAGCCTCAGCTCTGTCGCACTCTATATCGCGCCTCCTCAGCAGAGTCGCCAAGTCTAAGCGAATCCACAACAGTGCTCTGTTGAATTGATCCTCCTCGGCCTGGATCACGGTACTGTGTAGGAGATGGATAGCCTCATTGAGTGATCCTCCCTCGACTAGAAGAAGTCCTTTAAGATGTGTAACTTGGCAGTACCTCTGAAATTGAGATTTAAGATCACACACACCCTCCTCTATCTCGTGGATTATCGTCAGCGCCATATCATTCATTCCGGCTGTTTGATAGGCAGTTGCAAGCGTAATTTCCGCATCTAATCGAAATCCATGCATGATCGGATAAGCTTCTCTCCGCTGTTTGAGAACATGTAGTAGAGTAGCGATCGACTCCTTATGCTGGCCAAGAAGCAGTTGAATTTCTCCGACGTTCATCTGCACCGCACTGAGAAATTTGTCGCCTGCACCGAAAAGCTCGCGTCTCTTTTGAGCGACGGACTGCAAAATCTGGAGCGCTAAGTCTAATTGACCAAGATAAGTCGCGCCCCGAGCGTACCATAGTTGTGCTGAAAGATATTGCCAACTGTCTGGACCCAAAACTGCCAAAAGTCCAGCCGAAGCCTTCGTCCAGGTTATGGTCGCTGCCATAAAATCTGCCATGTAATATTCGCTCTGGCCCTTGAAACTGAGAGTATTGAGGAAGAGTGAGCTGTGTTCCCCCAGCACTTCACGCTGAATGTCGACAACCTCGGCATATATCCGACGTGAGACGCGCATTTTACCAGCATAGAGACGGCTGTACGCGACATCAGCCTTGGCCTGAAGAGTAAGGTGATGCCGCGACCCCAGCAGACTTTGTAGCCCTACGAAGACTTCTTCGCGCACTGCTGTTGCTTCTTTAGGTCTAGTTACTATGAAATAGAACTCTCCTATGGCCATTCGAGCCAACAACGGAGGAACGCCGTCCCCTTTTCGGGATTCCAACGCAGTACTGAGTAGAGAGTAAGGTCGTTCAAAGTATTTGTCCAATTCTATAAGCTTCTGGTCTTCTAATGAGAGGGCCTTATGCCATGAAATAAGAGCATAAAAGACCCCAAGCACTCGAACAAGTTGACCACAATCCCGCTGAGAACATTGCGACCAATATGTAAACTGTAGGCTCTTGAGAAATTCATTAGCCTGTTGTAAGAGGCTCTTGCTCGGATTTTGGGTCTGAATCAAATGATAGTCCCAGAACCTGTACGCATAATCATAAAAGCTGTTGGCAGGCGGTCGAGCATCATAGTCCACCCGTGCTTTCTCGTCGTGATTTGCGACCAGAAAGCTTCCGATATGGCTGAGATCCGCGTATCTCCTGTTTGAAAGGCATGCTAAGCATTTTTCTGCGAGAAAACTATGCGAATCGAAGAATGAGATTCCGAGTGTGTTATCATTCGCTTGGTGGTACTGCTCAAAGAACTCGCGAACTGATGGGTGTGCAAGTTGGAAGAAGCCGCCATAAGTACTGGCTAACGGTGTACACAGCTTAGAGATGATCGCGTCTGCTCTGTTTTCTTGCAATAAAAAAATATCGGCAATTTCAATCGTTCTTAAAGGCCGTTGTGCCTGGAAAATCGCAAGTAACAGACCCCGCTGGCACTCTAGTTCGTCTGGACTAAGCTTCTTGGCAGAACCTAATATAGACTTTCTATAAAGTTCACCAAGTGAAGGTGGCAAATTGTGCATTCTTGTCTGAAAATCCGTTACTTGTATTGATTGTCCTAGATGATGAAGAAACAAGTCGGCCCATCGAAAGGACCCGTGGGAAGAAGAGCGCACAAGCTCGAGAGTTGCGTTCATCTCGGAGTTTGGAAGATTCAGTTCTTCATAGCGTCTTCGGGCAAATGTCATGATGTCTGGCAAGAGGAGATCTTTGGTCATAAAGATCGAAAGGCTCGACTCCACAGCAACTATGAACATCGGCTCGGGACGAGAGAATATAATAGCTTTATTCCTAGTCTCTCGTGTTAATTTTGACAGAGTTTCCAGAAACACAGAGACTGTCGGCAAGCCAGAGTCGTCAAACAAACATTCATCCATTGCATCGATGATTAAGTTGAATTGTCGCTCGAAGGTTTGTAAAAGAGATGCTGCAACTGCCCATAGTGCTTTAAACGGACATTTTTGGGGACCAATAGGAAATTGCGTCCTGAGTCTCTGAAGCTTGTCATAAATTCCGTTGTCCAGACATGGCTTTGTCCAATTCTCGAGCAGGTGGTATATTAGAAAAGTCGTAAATGTTACCGGAGTAGATTGTGTAGATGATGCAGAGCGCTGAAACCGATACAATAGTGTCTTGGACTCTCCGGTGGTCAAGTGTTCTTGGAGATACCCAGTCATTACTGATTTCCCACAGCCTTTGTGTAGAAAGTTAGTTATGTGAAACATTTGGGTAAACTCGAGTTATAACTTGCCTAGATGACCTTGTATCCAAAGCACTGGGCAATCTTCCGACAAAGTCCACTCTACAAAGGAAGGGTGCCGTAAGATCCAGCTGCACGTGCCATCTGTGTGCTGCACTGACGGCAGTTGTTCGCCATTACCTAAAATAAGCCACTGCTTGATTTTGGTTAGGTCCATAGTGCCTAGTATATAATTATAGGGTCAGTAAGATATGTAGGATGACTGCATGAACAGAGGAAAGAAAGAGAAAGAAGAACCCTGTTTTTGTACCTTGCATTTGATTGAGAATTGTATCTGCAATCACTGGAAGTAAGCGAAACTCTGAATCTTTCAGTCAGCGACTCTTAAGGCAATAGGAACATGTAATGGCATGAGAAACAGTAAGTAGATTAGATAAATAGGAAACAGCACAGCTGTGAAGTACATTACATGAATATGGTAACTATACAAGCCTTGTAGTGAAACGTACCGGGGAGGATGATACTGGCTGAACTCATATCTTCATAGGTTGAATTCAGCCGCGCATAGCCGACTTGCAGCTGCAGGGTATGATCTGCGCATAGGTGGCACCGGGTTAGCCGTTTCCGTGAGGAGATATACGTGGGCTACCGCCGCTCATTTGCCACTAACGGCTTACCCGAAAGATGCTGAACTTGGCCCATGATCTCATCAATCTTGTGTGTGGCATTTTGGACGTCCAATGTGATCTCTTTAATATCCGCAAGTGAATCGATACCTGTAAATTGGATAAACACACATCATTCACAGTGAGCAGCTTGCGAATCACAATACGTACCTTTACAGGCAGCTAAATAGTGAGAGAAACATAAGTCAGCAACCCGTTTTGTTTAGTATTGGCGAGTTGAGTACTAATAATTACCCTGGGTCTGCAGCTCCCGGTCTACAAACTGTGCTGACTCTTTGAGCTCCTTTAATTTCTTCTTGAATTTATCGGTTTTGGAATTAAAGATAGAAGTTCCTAGTCGTTCTGTTTTGAAGCACAGTCAATTATAGGTCTTAGACTATGTGTGGACACTGCTGAAACGGTGAGGCTCCTCACGTAGCGTATCTTTCTTTAGCCACCGGGTAGATGACACTAGAAAATCTAGAATTCGCACATATAGTTGGATGAGTGCTTCCCGAAGACGGATCGGATTTAGGAGACCGGAAATAGCGGACACTTGTTCCCAACGGCCCACGTGGCAGATGATCTCCAATATGCCTTCTCCAGCTATTTGTGAGGCTTCTTCCTCCTCGTTTCCGACCTAAACATTAGCAATTGCCGTATTAAGTAGTTTCACGTGAAAATACCTCTAGTAGGACCCGTATTGATGCCCATACTAGAGCTGCGATAGCAGGGTCGCATTGGACGAATACCGTAATTGCACGAGAATATTGGCGTAGGTTTTTGTATATTTTTGTTACGAAACAGGCTCTAGTACGGTCGAAGGAACGGGCCACTCTGGGTGCGCCCGTCTCTCCCCTCTTTCCCCTTCTAGTTCATAATCACGTAATAGATTACCAAGCTCACTATGAGCCGGGCTCACCAAACTTACCGTAAGCCAAGCTCACTAAAATCACTGTAAGCTAAACTTACCTAATTCGCCGTAATCTAGTTATAAATAATAAAACTTTTATTTTTTATATCTATATATTTTTATAATTTTTTTTATATTTAATTACTTGTTTTTGTTTTTTAGTTATTAATTTATTTTTTTATTAAATAATATATTTTTTATTTAAAATTAATTGTTTTTATTATATAATAACGGGAAATATTTTAAAAATTTTTTAACGGATATTTATTAAAATTTTATTATTATTTATAAATTAAAACCCCGTACGCTTTTTTATATTATTATATAAAAAGTCCGTTATATTTTAATAGTTTTTTAATTAATAAAATTTAATACGAATAAATAAATATTAATATAAAAAAGTCTTAATAATAAAAAATTATAAAAAAAAAATTTTAAAAAGTATATTTAAAAAATATTCTAATTATAAACAATTAATAAACAAATGTTTTAAAAAACTTATTTATAAGTTATAAAACTAAAAATTTAAAAATAATAAATAAAAAAACAAGTATTAGTAAATACGTTTATTATAACTTTAGTATAAAAACGATTAAAAGATATAATTATAATAATAAATTTAAATTTAATTATTAAACTTTAAACGGAATAAATACCCGTAAAAAAAAAAACAACGAGTTTATTAAAAAAGCTTTAAAAGATTCTAACGATAACGATTTTAATAACGATTTTAACAACGATTTAAACGAAAAAAAATTAAAAAAAAAATAAAAACTTCCCGTAGATTCTAACATACAAACTAATAAAAGATTTATTTAAAACTATAATATTTAAACAATTAAAAAACTAGTACTATTATAACAAAATATAATATTTTTATTTAAATTAATAAATAAATAATTAAAACAAATATTACTATTAATAATACGAATATTTAATATAAATATAATAAATATTAAAAAATTTAAACTGTTACGATCCAATAAAAAGGGAATGGCCCGTTAGCAAGCCTAGCGCGGGAAATAAAAAAGTACACCTCGAAAGATATAATATTAAAGTATATATCGGTCGGGGTATATAATCACGTGATAGCTTACTAGTTTACTAGCTTACGGTAATCTAAACTTACTAACTTACGGTAATCTAAACTTATTAGCTTATAATAATTTAAACTTATTAATTTACGGTAATCCAAACTTATTAACTTATAATAATCTAAAAAGAAATTAATACGGAAAAAAATAATCAAGGTTTTTTTATATAAATACTTATTTATTCTTATACTTAATTATTCGTTTTTATTTTTTAACTTTTAACTTAAAACTATAATTTAAACCTAAATACAAATATAATTATTAAACTACTTTTAAATATATTTTATTAAACAAGTAATAAAAGTATTATCAGACCTTTTTTATAAATACTGTTAACAACTTTATTATTATTTATAAATTAAAACCCCGATATTGTTTTTTATATCTGTAACGGACCTCCTATACAACAATATAGGAGTACGTACGGGGTCTTGATTTGTAGGTAACAATAGGAGCTCAATGGGTGTCCGTTGGGAGGTTTTCAAAGTATTCCCCGTTACTAAGTAAAAAGGTTAATTGATTTTAAGTAAAGAATATATTGTTTAGTAAAAAAATAAGTTAAATTAATAGCTAAAAAATAAAAACGAGTAACTAAATATAAAGTAATTTATAAAATTATATAGATATTTTTTTCTTATAAAGTTTAATTTTAATTAGTAATAATTAATAATTAATATAAACATTTTTTTTAATTAATTAACGTTAATTAATAAACATTTTAATTAACTAATGTTTTTGTTTAATTGTAATTAGTAAGTATTTTAATTATAATTTTTTAATCTTAGTATATTTATTTATCCGTGTTATATATTAAATAAAGTAATAAAATAATAAGAAATAAAATAATAAGGTTTTTTTGTTTTTTTTAAAGTCCTTATAACACCTTTTTTTTTTTTTTATAATTGTCGTTTTTAATAATAAAAAGTTAATGTCCTTTTTTTATATTATTTTTACACTTTTTCTTTCTTTTATTTGTTAGCTAATTATTATATCTAGTTGTATTCGTAAAACTTACGTAGTTTTTAAAAAGTTTACGTTTTATTATTACGATTTAATAAACGTTTTTAATAAATTTAACTTTAAAGTTGTTTAATATTATTGTTATATTTCGAAAAACTTTTGTTACGTTATAATAAAAAGCGTTAAAAAGTATAAAAAATATACCGCGTTAAACCTGCTTTATTAAAATTATAAAACTTTTTTCTTGTTTTTAGCTAATATTTAATCGGAATATCGTCGGATTAAAAAAAAAGAAAGTATTACCGAAGCGCGTTTTTTCCGGGCTTAATAAAAAGTTAATAAAGCGCTATTTATATTAATAAAGTTATATATTTAAAAAAACCGTTTACGTACTCGGGGGATTAAAATAATATAAAAAAGTATTAATTTATTAATTAAGTTAGATAAATTAAAACGTTTAGAAAAAAAACAGGAAAAAATGGCTGCTAAACAAGTGTAACTTTTTTCTATTTTATAAACTAATTTTTTTAATTAGTTTACTTTTAAAGGTGTTTAGTTAGACGATTTCACGTTCTCGGTTTTGGTCGGTTAAAGTATTAATAATAGAACTGATCGATAATTATCGTAGCAATTTCTAAATATTTTTTAAATTCCCAAGTGTTATTAACATGTAAGTACTTTTTTTATTTAACGAAATATTCGAATTTATTTCTATTCTAACGGGAGTTTAAGATTTTTTCGATTTTATAAATGTTTTAATTAAGTTCGACTTCGAGTTATATTTCTAATAATATATCTTTTAACGCAAGTTTAAATAAAGAAATATAAAAAATAAAGTAAATTTGTATTATTTTTAATAACGATAGTTTATAATTAATTAATAAAACAATTTTTTTAATTTTAAAAAGTCCAAACTTTTTAAAGTTTAATTTATTATTTAATTGTTTCGTTTTAATTTAAGGGATATTAGTATTTAGATTTTATTTTTATCGGAATAAATAGATTTTATTTTTTTTTTTTAAAATTAATCTTTTAATTTTTTTTTTATTATAATATTCTAATATACGTTACTAAATAAATTAAAATATAGTTTATAATTTAACTTATATTGTTTTAATTTTTATAACGAATATTTCAACTTTTAAAACGATTATTTTAATAATAAAAACTTTAATTTAAGATTTTTTTTATTAATTTATATTTATTTAATATTTATAAACTGTTTTATAAAGTAATATATTTATATTTTTATTTATAAATATATTATAAACTAGTTAAATTATAAGTAAAAGTTTATATTAATTATTTTATTCGTAATTAATATAGTTCCGGAAGTATTATTTAAATGTTTGATTTAATTTTTCTATTTATTTATCCGTTTAAAAATAATAAACAGTTAAAAATTTAAACTTTATATTAATTTTTTTAAAAAAACTTGTATTAAATTTAGACGTAAAAAAAATGTTTCGATTAAAAATAATTTGTTTAAATAATCTATATTTATTTAAATATTAGCGAATAAAGGCGTATATTAGTTATTTAGCGGTAATATCGTTTTTAAAAAGTAAAAAATAGCCGTATTTCGTAAATCGGTTTATAATAACCTATATTTTATTATATTATATTTTTATAACCGGGTC